>CATKRY010000173.1:187981-306533 GCA_949775005.1 Orthosia gothica
AGCTTGGATATGAGTTAGTTTGTGTTATATTTTTTTATGAAATGCATAAATAAGTGGTAACCCATCTGGTGTGTTTCATAACCATCGGTAATTTGTTTGTAGTACGGTTTCCATTTTTCCAGCTATGAAAAAAAGCCCAAATATTTTATGAGGTTGATGCTGGAGTTTAACATCAACAAATCTATCCTACTTTAACACTGTCTTTGACAACACTAGAATAAAATTCCTGGTTGGCCTTTGTACTGATCCCGTTAGACTTTGTAAGGACTATACGTCTCATATAAGTTAAATAAAACACCTTCCAGTAAACAAAGTTAAGGATAATCGGCAGTCGGGTAATAAACTGTTTTTATTTGAATCCTTAAAAAGATATTTCTTTGTTTTCTAACAGATGTTTCACAAACATGTCGTCACGGATAATTAGAAGCCAGAAAATGTGACCAGTTATGCCAAGGTGAATTGTATTGCCTAGGTACTGGGCTGTGTAGATTTCGGTGTGGCCCATTAGGTCTTAAGGTCGTAGGTTCAAATCAGGGCAAGTACCAGTGACTTATTAAAATTCTTATGTACGTAGTTTCTAAGTTTATCTTGGACACCACAGGCATCGGTGAAGGGAAACATCGTGAGGAAACCTGGACTTATATAGTTAAGGTAACTCTGCAATAGCCAAGTCAAAGGGGGTTACCAGAGGTGGCTTAATTCATTCTGAAAGCCGAGGTGGCCACATCCTCACACAAAAAGAAAGAAGACTGGGTTGTCGATGTCGGACAGGTAGTCGCTCCATGTAAAAATACAGGTACTCAGCTGAATCCGGTTTGACTGGAAGCCAACCCCATTAAAGTTTGTAAAAGGCTTGCACAGAATGTAGCGCTGACAATATTAAAGGTAACTGAAGTTTCTTGCGAGAAAGTTTTTCTAATAAGATGAACCGTGAGAAAAAGTCTGCTGAACGTTGTATCTGGAGCCTGTCTTTGTTCACTCATTCTATTAGCAGCGCGGTACTACTGTAGGACATAATTACAGCTATTTTACCTCTATTTATTACCTCCCTTCGAGAACTTTAAACTACAAATCTATGGCGAGGTGGCAGCCATTACAAAATGCAGAGCAAAGATGGTTTGAAAAAGTTTTTGTGTAGCGGAACTTTTAACTGTCCTTTCTCGAAATAAATTTGTGCTGGTTTCGATAACTTTACACGGTTTATATAACACGTAAAATAGTGATATTTTTTGCTGTGAGTTATAATTTGTATTTTAATTGCTAAATAAGCTTTTCAGAAACATCCAGTGCATTTTCATTACTTTTACATACTCATTGACAAAGCTCTGTGTTTACGAACAGCCTCCATCACACAATACAGACTGGTCGTCATCACAGGCAGCGGTGTATCTCATCGTCGTAACACAACTGCGGTGACGTCACATTGCAGATTGGACGGACGCCAGGCGTACAATATTTATAGAGATACTATTTTAGTACACGTGGTTTAGATCGCGTTTACTTTACTATTGTAAACAAAGAATGAATGCAAATTAAATCACGTTGACAAATTACCACTCTAGTAACATTGCAGAATGTATCTCGCATGCAAAAGCTCTAAAATGATTCCACACAACGTAGCTATCTGCGGTAATATATGACATACAGCGCCATTACACGGTATCAATAAAATTCAAATGTGCGGGTTTTGCAACGATATGTAAATTGTAGCTCGTGCTCGTGACCATTACGCCAGTCACCACAGTACAGTGCTGGGTCAGCAGAATGTGCACTGTTTATATCGCGCTGAAGGGATACGGTGCACATAAACGGGACGCGATGAGTGTCAATTGCTTTTTTGCTCATCCACTTGTAGGATTTACGGCACAAGTTATGTGTTGAATATACACATGGTATTCGCTAATAAATGATAACTTAAATTACCGGCCTACACGGATTCTTTACATTTTTGAAAGTTTGTATTCCTGAGTATGTTCTTCGTAAGCTAATTAAAAGAATCCTTCGTAAATTAAAATATGCTTAAAATAAATTCAAGTTCAATTTAACAAGTCCCAATAACAATGCGACTTTTTTTGTTATTGTTAAATTAACACAGTGACATTTAAGAAATTCGTCGGACTTTCGCAATACTTCAGGAAAATCTTTGAGAATAAGACCAGTTCAATTACGTACACATTGTAATATAATTTTGTATTTGATCAGTTATGGAATGTCAGAGATGATCATACGTAGTTCTAATGAGCTTTAACTTCTCCAATAATTTAGAGGAAATCCACAGCATGTCGCAGTTCAGGAATTAGATAAAATTTGTTCTACAGTTGTAATAATTACTACAGTTGTTTTCGATAAGTATTTATCTTCGTATTAATTATATGCACTCTCTTGTAGACAGAAGAATGTTAATCAACATTTTGGAACCAATTAAAGCACACATTTGTTTACTGTGAACTATTCTACAAAGTTTACAGTGGTAGGTTTTGGTTGTAATCGAAATCGAAACGGTTTAGTGATAGAAATAAAACTGTTGCGTGCGGGTTAGGTAAAATTTTTAATTGAACATTGATAACGTTATTTTATTAAAAACTATGTAAATATTCTAATTGACCCTTTATATAATACCTTTTTTGTGTATTTTACTTTTACACTCGTATGTTGTCTATGCAAAACTGTGTGTTTCATTTACACATTTTTTTATTCAAATGAATATATTGTTTGCTAAGATACAAAGGCACTGGACGTATTTTTATTAAAGTAAAATTATTCCAGTCCCCGTATACCTCTATCATTACATTCAAGAAATCGAATTTCGAGAGAAATATCTGTTTAAACTCTACGTGTTTGCTCAATTTTAATGTAATACGTAATAACGAATTAATTAAACCCGCAACGTACACTTATATTTTAATTACAGCTTCTGTCTATACATATAAACAGCTTTGTCCAATGAAGTCATCCTAAATTCTCCTTGCCGGAGTCTGTGTTTCCCGATAGCTACAATCTAGGGGTCTTTATGTCAATATTGAATAGGTTATATAGGCTAGGTAAGCGTGTTTTACCGTCGACCACATCATCGCTTACGATCAGGTGAGATAGTGGTCGAGGGCAAGCCTATTTTAAATAATAAAAAAATACAAATTATGGTCAGCTGACGACCACTTTTTCGGGAATTGACTCATCATAATCATAATTTCAGCCGAAAGACGTCCACTGCTGGATATAGGCCTCCTTCAGGCGTCGCCACATTGACCGATCCCGTGCGTCTCGCATCCAGCGCCTTCTTGCAACCTTAACCAGGTCATCGGACCACCTAGTGAGAGGCCTTCCAACGTTTCTGGTCGGTCTTCTTTGGCCTCACAAACATGTCGTCACGGATAATTAGAAGCCAGAAAATGTGACCAGTCATGCCAAGGTGAATTGTATTGCCTAGGTACTGGGCTGTGTAGATTTTGGTTTGGCCCATTAGGTCTTAAGGTCGTAGGTTCAAATCAGGGCAAGTACCAGTGACTTATTAAAATTCTTATGAAGGTAGTTTCTAAGTTTATCTTGGACACCACAGGCATCGGTGAAGGAAAACATCGAGAGGAAACCTGGACTTATATAGTTAATGTAACTCTGAAATAGCCAAGTCAAAGGGGGTTACCAGAGGTGGCTTAATTAATTCTGAAAGCCGAGGTGGCCACATCCTCACACAAAAAGAAAGAAGACTGGGTTGTCGATGTCGGACAGGTAGTCGCTCCATGTAAAAATACAGGTACTCAGCTGAATCCGGTTTGACTGGAAGCCAACCCCATTAAAGTTTGTAAAAGGCTTGCACAGAATGTAGCTGCTGACAATATTAAAGGTAACTGAAGTTTCTTACGAGAAAGTTTTTCTAATAAGATGAACCGTGAGAAAAAGTCTGCTGAACGTTGTATCTGGAGCCTGTCTTTGTTCACTCATTCTATTAGCAGCGCGGTACTACTGTAGGACATAATTACAGCTATTTTACCTCTATTTATTACCTCCCTTCGAGAACTTTAAACTACAAATCTATGGCGAGGTGGCAGCCATTACAAAATGCAGAGCAAAGATGGTTTGAAAAAGTTTTTGTGTAGCGGAACTTTTAACTGTCCTTTCTCGAAATAAATTTGTGCTGGTTTCGATAACTTTACACGGTTTATATAACACGTAAAATAGTGATATTTTTTGCTGTGAGTTATAATTTGTATTTTAATTGCTAAATAAGCTTTTCAGAAACATCCAGTGCATTTTCATTACTTTTACATACTCATTGACAAAGCTCTGTGTTTACGAACAGCCTCCATCACACAATACAGACTGGTCGTCATCACAGGCAGCGGTGTATCTCATCGTCGTAACACAACTGCGGTGACGTCACATTGCAGATTGGACGGACGCCAGGCGTACAATATTTATAGAGATACTATTTTAGTACACGTGGTTTAGATCGCGTTTAATTTACTATTGTAAACAAAGAATGAATGCAAATTAAATCACGTTGACAAATTACCACTCTAGTAACATTGCAGAATGTATCTTGCATGCAAAAGCTCTAAAATGATTCCACACAACGTAGCTATCTGCGGTAATATATGACATACAGCGCCATTACACGGTATCAATAAAATTCAAATGTGCGGGTTTTGCAACGATATGTAAATTGTAGCTCGTGCTCGTGACCATTACGCCAGTCACCACAGTACAGTGCTGGGTCAGCAGAATGTGCACTGTTTATATCGCGCTGAAGGGATACGGTGCACATAAACGGGACGCGATGAGTGTCAATTGCTTTTTTGCTCATCCACTTGTAGGATTTACGGCACAAGTTATGTGTTGAATATACACATGGTATTCGCTAATAAATGATAACTTAAATTACCGGCCTACACGGATTCTTTACATTTTTGAAAGTTTGTATTCCTGAGTATGTTCTTCGTAAGCTAATTAAAAGAATCCTTCGTAAATTAAAATATGCTTAAAATAAATTCAAGTTCAATTTAACAAGTCCCAATAACAATGCGACTTTTTTTGTTATTGTTAAATTAACACAGTGACATTTAAGAAATTCGTCGGACTTTCGCAATACTTCAGGAAAATCTTTGAGAATAAGACCAGTTCAATTACGTACACATTGTAATATAATTTTGTATTTGATCAGTTATGGAATGTCAGAGATGATCATACGTAGTTCTAATGAGCTTTAACTTCTCCAATAATTTAGAGGAAATCCACAGCATGTCGCAGTTCAGGAATTAGATAAAATTTGTTCTACAGTTGTAATAATTACTACAGTTGTTTTCGATAAGTATTTATCTTCGTATTAATTATATGCACTCTCTTGTAGACAGAAGAATGTTAATCAACATTTTGGAACCAATTAAAGCACACATTTGTTTACTGTGAACTATTCTACAAAGTTTACAGTGGTAGGTTTTGGTTGTAATCGAAATCGAAACGGTTTAGTGATAGAAATAAAACTGTTGCGTGCGGGTTAGGTAAAATTTTTAATTGAACATTGATAACGTTATTTTATTAAAAACTATGTAAATATTCTAATTGACCCTTTATATAATACCTTTTTTGTGTATTTTACTTTTACACTCGTATGTTGTCTATGCAAAACTGTGTGTTTCATTTACACATTTTTTTATTCAAATGAATATATTGTTTGCTAAGATACAAAGGCACTGGACGTATTTTTATTAAAGTAAAATTATTCCAGTCCCCGTATACCTCTATCATTACATTCAAGAAATCGAATTTCGAGAGAAATATCTGTTTAAACTCTACGTGTTTGCTCAATTTTAATGTAATACGTAATAACGAATTAATTAAACCCGCAACGTACACTTATATTTTAATTACAGCTTCTGTCTATACATATAAACAGCTTTGTCCAATGAAGTCATCCTAAATTCTCCTTGCCGGAGTCTGTGTTTCCCGATAGCTACAATCTAGGGGTCTTTATGTCAATATTGAATAGGTTATATAGGCTAGGTAAGCGTGTTTTACCGTCGACCACATCATCGCTTACGATCAGGTGAGATAGTGGTCGAGGGCAAGCCTATTTTAAATAATAAAAAAATACAAATTATGGTCAGCTGACGACCACTTTTTCGGGAATTGACTCATCATAATCATAATTTCAGCCGAAAGACGTCCACTGCTGGATATAGGCCTCCTTCAGGCGTCGCCACATTGACCGATCCCGTGCGTCTCGCATCCAGCGCCTTCTTGCAACCTTAACCAGGTCATCGGACCACCTAGTGAGAGGCCTTCCAACGTTTCTGGTCGGTCTTCTTTGGCCTCACAAACATGTCGTCACGGATAATTAGAAGCCAGAAAATGTGACCAGTCATGCCAAGGTGAATTGTATTGCCTAGGTACTGGGCTGTGTAGATTTTGGTTTGGCCCATTAGGTCTTAAGGTCGTAGGTTCAAATCAGGGCAAGTACCAGTGACTTATTAAAATTCTTATGAAGGTAGTTTCTAAGTTTATCTTGGACACCACAGGCATCGGTGAAGGAAAACATCGAGAGGAAACCTGGACTTATATAGTTAATGTAACTCTGAAATAGCCAAGTCAAAGGGGGTTACCAGAGGTGGCTTAATTAATTCTGAAAGCCGAGGTGGCCACATCCTCACACAAAAAGAAAGAAGACTGGGTTGTCGATGTCGGACAGGTAGTCGCTCCATGTAAAAATACAGGTACTCAGCTGAATCCGGTTTGACTGGAAGCCAACCCCATTAAAGTTTGTAAAAGGCTTGCACAGAATGTAGCTGCTGACAATATTAAAGGTAACTGAAGTTTCTTACGAGAAAGTTTTTCTAATAAGATGAACCGTGAGAAAAAGTCTGCTGAACGTTGTATCTGGAGCCTGTCTTTGTTCACTCATTCTATTAGCAGCGCGGTACTACTGTAGGACATAATTACAGCTATTTTACCTCTATTTATTACCTCCCTTCGAGAACTTTAAACTACAAATCTATGGCGAGGTGGCAGCCATTACAAAATGCAGAGCAAAGATGGTTTGAAAAAGTTTTTGTGTAGCGGAACTTTTAACTGTCCTTTCTCGAAATAAATTTGTGCTGGTTTCGATAACTTTACACGGTTTATATAACACGTAAAATAGTGATATTTTTTGCTGTGAGTTATAATTTGTATTTTAATTGCTAAATAAGCTTTTCAGAAACATCCAGTGCATTTTCATTACTTTTACATACTCATTGACAAAGCTCTGTGTTTACGAACAGCCTCCATCACACAATACAGACTGGTCGTCATCACAGGCAGCGGTGTATCTCATCGTCGTAACACAACTGCGGTGACGTCACATTGCAGATTGGACGGACGCCAGGCGTACAATATTTATAGAGATACTATTTTAGTACACGTGGTTTAGATCGCGTTTAATTTACTATTGTAAACAAAGAATGAATGCAAATTAAATCACGTTGACAAATTACCACTCTAGTAACATTGCAGAATGTATCTTGCATGCAAAAGCTCTAAAATGATTCCACACAACGTAGCTATCTGCGGTAATATATGACATACAGCGCCATTACACGGTATCAATAAAATTCAAATGTGCGGGTTTTGCAACGATATGTAAATTGTAGCTCGTGCTCGTGACCATTACGCCAGTCACCACAGTACAGTGCTGGGTCAGCAGAATGTGCACTGTTTATATCGCGCTGAAGGGATACGGTGCACATAAACGGGACGCGATGAGTGTCAATTGCTTTTTTGCTCATCCACTTGTAGGATTTACGGCACAAGTTATGTGTTGAATATACACATGGTATTCGCTAATAAATGATAACTTAAATTACCGGCCTACACGGATTCTTTACATTTTTGAAAGTTTGTATTCCTGAGTATGTTCTTCGTAAGCTAATTAAAAGAATCCTTCGTAAATTAAAATATGCTTAAAATAAATTCAAGTTCAATTTAACAAGTCCCAATAACAATGCGACTTTTTTTGTTATTGTTAAATTAACACAGTGACATTTAAGAAATTCGTCGGACTTTCGCAATACTTCACGAAAATCTTTGAGAATAAGACCAGTTCAATTACGTACACATTGTAATATAATTTTGTATTTGATCAGTTATGGAATGTCAGAGATGATCATACGTAGTTCTAATGAGCTTTAACTTCTCCAATAATTTAGAGGAAATCCACAGCATGTCGCAGTTCAGGAATTAGATAAAATTTGTTCTACAGTTGTAATAATTACTACAGTTGTTTTCGATAAGTATTTATCTTCGTATTAATTATATGCACTCTCTTGTAGACAGAAGAATGTTAATCAACATTTTGGAACCAATTAAAGCACACATTTGTTTACTGTGAACTATTCTACAAAGTTTACAGTGGTAGGTTTTGGTTGTAATCGAAATCGAAACGGTTTAGTGATAGAAATAAAACTGTTGCGTGCGGGTTAGGTAAAATTTTTAATTGAACATTGATAACGTTATTTTATTAAAAACTATGTAAATATTCTAATTGACCCTTTATATAATACCTTTTTTGTGTATTTTACTTTTACACTCGTATGTTGTCTATGCAAAACTGTGTGTTTCATTTACACATTTTTTTATTCAAATGAATATATTGTTTGCTAAGATACAAAGGCACTGGACGTATTTTTATTAAAGTAAAATTATTCCAGTCCCCGTATACCTCTATTATTACATTCAAGAAATCGAATTTCGAGAGAAATATCTGTTTAAACTCTACGTGTTTGCTCAATTTTAATGTAATACGTAATAACGAATTAATTAAACCCGCAACGTACACTTATATTTTAATTACAGCTTCTGTCTATACATATAAACAGCTTTGTCCAATGAAGTCATCCTAAATTCTCCTTGCCGGAGTCTGTGTTTCCCGATAGCTACAATCTAGGGGTCTTTATGTCAATATTGAATAGGTTATATAGGCTAGGTAAGCGTGTTTTACCGTCGACCACATCATCGCTTACGATCAGGTGAGATAGTGGTCGAGGGCAAGCCTATTTTAAATAATAAAAAAATACAAATTATGGTCAGCTGACGACCACTTTGTCGGGAATTGACTCATCATCATCATAATTTCAGCCGAAAGACGTCCACTGCTGGATATAGGCCTCCTTCAGGCGTCGCCACATTGACCGATCCCGTGCGTCTCGCATCCAGCGCCTTCTTGCAACCTTAACCAGGTCATCGGACCACCTAGTGAGAGGCCTTCCAACGTTTCGTCTGCCCGTTCGCGGGCTCCATTTCAGAACTTTTCGGCCCCATCGGCCATCCGTTCTGCGAGCAATGTGCCCTATCCACTGCCACATAAGTTTGGCAATTCTTTGGGATATGTCGTTAACTTTGGTTCTCCTGCGGATATCATCATTTCTGACGTGATCACGCAAGGAAATGCCGAGCATAGCCCTCTCCATTGTCCTTTGGGTGACTTTAAGCTTTCGGATAAGGTCCATTATGAGCACAGAACAGAGAAGACAGTAGAAGTCGCTTAGCGCTTCATTAGTATTGGAACCAGCGTACCCAAACTCTCACATATACAGGTTAATTGTATTTCGTAACACTAAGAAATCTTTGATGTGATTGGTAGTTTAATTTTAGTTGAAAGTAGGAAATATGTCAGTCGTCACTAGTTTTGAAAATAAACCACAGTTTTATGACCATAGAGTTGGTTTATTGTCTACTCTTTTTGAGTATTTTAACTTTTTCCGTTTAAAGCGCACATGGAATAGTTTAATGAGCAAGTTACGCTACTCGCCGCTAGATGTCACTATAATAAATGCATTCAATTTAAAACTGTATTTCGTTAATGATAAGATTTATATTTGCGAAATGAGGTCATTACTATTCGTCCTCCTGTAGGGATGTACCTCTGTCGTTGAATTGTTTATCGACATTCCGTTTTATTTTCAAACAAAATACAGTCAACAACTAGAGTAGAAAAATATTATTATGTTTGAAATCAAGTGTTTACATAAATTTATTCTAATACTTACGATTTATAGAAAGTATGATAAAGATTTTTTATGTTAAACTACTGATCTAATTTTGAAAATTATTCTATTGATACAAAGACACGCCCTGTGGTGATTTTACCCGACTGCCGAAGGAGGGTAATGTGTTTATCAGTCTATGTATGTATGTATGTATATATGTATTTATGTATGTATATTTGTTCCTATACGGCGTTCCAGAGACTAAACGAAAGTGAAAGAGACACAATCTAAAATAAATTAATGTTTTTTAGATTGCTGATATTTTCATTAACTATAGAGAATTTTTCTTCTAATATCTTTAAAATGTCTTCAATTTTGTTTACTTTTTTTATTAGTCTGCGATTTTTAGCTTTTAATCTGCCGATTATCAAGTTTTGTCTCTTAATTTTACTTTACTTCCACCGTAACACTCCTTGTAGTCTTCTTTTTCGAGGACTAGAAGCTGGTGAAGTAATATCTAATGTTTGTTTTTTTTTGAGGTGGCGATTTAGTTATATCATCATGCTTTCTTTTATGTTGCAAATTTTGTTCTTTCTTTTCGCGATACAACAACATTATGTTTTGAAACCGTAAAAATGACCAAATTGCATAGATTTGATACAGACAATTGGCCTTAGGACAACAGGGAAATAATAACGTAATTATACCTATACCTACTTTAAAATGAATAATTATTAGTTTTGGCACTGCTGTGTCGGCTAGGTATTTTTTTCCGCTTTTAATTAAAAAATCTAGTTCTACGAAGTGATCTGAGCAAATGGTACTAGTTTTTGCGGGAAACCAACTTTGCCTTCCAGTCGCTTCAATCCATATTTATTTTCTGTCTGGATCCTTAGGAAATCTGAAGTCACAAAATAATACGAAACCATTTTTTTATAGGTTTGAGACTTTGTGAAATACACTTGTTTGATTAACCTTTTCTCGATTAGAATATTACGAATAGATTACCTATATCCATGTTATATTTATTATAAACTTGGTTAAAGTTTAATTCGAAAAAAAAGTTTGGCCATGGAAATGTGTTTGGTTACTAATACTGAATAACCAAAAAAAGCCTCACACAGGTTTAAATTTTGCCCGCTATATATATCATAGAACACAGAGAATATAGTAAGTTTTAAATATCGATAACTCATCATCGATATTGGTAATCTCTAATTGAGTAGCTGGCTGTGACATGTGCATAGTTGGAATCTTCGAGAACAATATTTTTAACTTTAAAAGAAAGTAGACCTTAAATTTAACATCACAAAATCAACTTTTACTTGTCTTGTTTAATAAAATATTGCTTTTACATTTTTATAGAAATAAAATTAATTAAGACTTACCGATGGTAAGATATACCTCCATTTGATACATTTTTGGTTCTACTTTCGTGTTTACATTCTAAAACAGCACAATAGGGCATTTTTTGTATTTTTTCCAAGTTTTTGTTACCGTGACAGTTGTAACAAGAATGATGTGCGTAGTGTGGGCGGGGCAGCAGACGTATGCGGAACTAAGCAAAACTCGGGGTACGCGGGTCCCGCCTACTTGCGACTTCTATTGTAGAAGGCGTTTTTTCTGTTCTGTGATTATGAGCGACCACGTCTCGGTCCCATAGGTGATAACTGGCAACACACACTGGTCATAAACTTTTGTGTCAGGTCTCAGTGTCTCAACTGCAGTAAATTGGATGAGAACATACCACGCAACTTCCCGAACGCCGCCCAGACGAGTCGGATTCGGCGGTTGACCTCTTTCTCGAAGTTGGACCTACCCAACTGGATTGTTTGTCCCAGGTAGACATAATCTTCTACAACTTCAACTTGTTACATGGGCATTCACCATGACCTTGGTTTTGTCCACGTTCATTTTAAGACCCACTCTTTCGGAACCTCTAATGAGGTCATCGAGCATTTTACTGAGGCTCTCCATGGTCTCAGCCATGACCTCTATGTCGTCGGCAAACCGAAGGTGAGTGATGTACATGCCATTAACGTTGATGCCAAGCCCCTTTCAGTTCAGAACCTTGAAGACATCCTCCAGGTGCAGCATCGGGAACAATTACGGGAATTTACTATGACATCCATAACAGTTTTAAATATTCGCGTACCTTTCCATTAGATACAACCTATAATATCTTGGGAAAAATTATAAGACTCCATCTGCCCTTTAATTATTTTATTTTATACTACGGACCAAAACGCCCGTAATGAGAGGGAATGGGCCCTAATACACCACGCGAGCCCGGTGCTGGTTGGTGGATGTCACTTGTATTCAAATTTTTAATTTTAAGACCTGCCGGTTTCCTTCAACGTTTTGACAGCAGTGGTGATGAAATAATTCACAAAGTAAAGCGCGTGAGTTTGACCCCACGATCTACAACTTGTAAGTCGACCTTTATCAGAGGCCACCACCGCTCTTAAAAAAAAAAATACTGTTTGGTATGTGCTAAGGATAGCTTTGTTTTTATTTTCTTAGTATTTCACTTTGATGGTACGGAAAACAGTACCGAAGTAATAAGTTACTTGAATTTTAGTTCGTAAATTCCCAATGTCGTCAATATCTTATGATTAGGTGCCAAATGGCAGATTACGTTACTGCGTCCTTGGTAATTAAGGACAGAGGTTTTTAGAGTTCAGACGAAGTCGGCCACAATTTTCATTTGTAAAACTTTTTCACAGCCAAAAAAAATTGCTTGATCCTTATTTCATTTTGTCTACGTTTGAAACACATTGTTGGTTGATCGACCGAAACGAATGGAAGATCCGAGGAACTGTAATTAATGTTTTATTTATGGCTCAAATATTGTACTGAAATTGATTTCACTTCTAGTGAAATAAAGGTCAACGAAATTATTTCTTGTACCGTTCATTAAAGTGATTCAATATAACTATGTTCAACAGTAACTACTTTGTGATTAACTTTCAGATTTTAAGGATTGCTTTTGAAGTTTTTAGCAAGATTTTTAGAAATTGCGTGTAATACTCACGATGTTTAAAACAAGAGTTATAGCTACGTGGGAACGTCTTGAGACGCTTTTTCAACATGTGGGCGAAACACAATTTGTCATCATTACTTTCTCGGCGGCTGTCGTCAAATTTTACAAAAAATATTTCACGCATTTCTACAAAAATTAAAGTTGGAAAGAAATAATATTATTATGACTTATTAAAATGTTTATCGAAGACTTTCAAGGCTGAATACTTAAACAAGATAGATGAGGAGAGTTAGCAATTTACATGTTGTTTGGAAACTTCGATGTCTTGATGATCTCAGAGACGTCACATCTGCCGACATCAACCAGATATCTACTCTGTTGTTAGTTGTATGTATTCGCTGATTGATGCTGGCAGGTTTAATTAGTTAATTAGACGTCGACACACCAAACTTGAGTCTATTGCGGCATTAACCAAGTACAAGCAATTACCCATATTACATTTTAATTACTACCTCACATCCAGGGGCGTATCTACTGGAGGGCTAGGCGGTGCCGTGCACCTGGGCCCGCAAGTTCAGAGGGTCCTCGGACCCTGACCACTACGGACGCAAACCTCAAATATAACTGGCGAAAAATTCAACCAACTTCGGTACCTAAACAAAGTAGGTTGCAACACGACTTTAATCGTGTCAACTCATTTGAAAGACATGTGAATTTCCAACAGTTTCGAACTTCTGTTTGAAACTTGTGGTTGATGGTGCCATTAGCATCCAAGGAACCAGTACCCATAGTAGGATTTGCCACACTCGCTATATCGGGAACCGTCATGGTATAACATACTCTTTACTAATCTGGCAAAGAGCTGATGATACTGTAGCTTTGCACCTTTAAAGATTTATATTTATATATATATTGACTTGAAAAAAAAAAAACTGGGTCTCTAACTTGATTGTTTACGTTTGGTAAACAATTCAGTTAGGGCCCCAGTCTATTTTTTGTACGAGGGCCTTTTGTTACCTAGCTACGCCTCTGCTCACATCTTACCAACGGGAACTGCTGTGAGTTCAACGACTCACCTATATATTTAGCTACGAGTGCCACGATGACTCACTACTTCATTGGCAAACATATTGAGATCATTTTAATTAATGTATCAGCAGTTTGAATATGGCACAATTGCATACAAACTTTTATACTATCGCTCCCTCGGCCTCGTCTCATTCAGCGCATCTCTCATGATATTCATACAATATGCAGAACCACGGAAAAGGCCGCGCTGAAGAAATGCTTCACTAATTAAAATACTGGCAGTAATAATGTGGAGCGAGATGAGTGAGGTCGGGTAATGACAATGCTAATGAAGTTCATCTATTTTTAACCCCCGCCGGAAAAAGAGGGGTGTTATAAGTTTCACGTGTGTTGCTGTGTATCTGTGTGTCTGTCTCTGGCATCATAGCGTCCAAACGGGTGAACCGATTTTGATTTAGTTTTTTTTTTTAAAGGTCACTTAATTGAAAGTGTTCTTAGCTATGTTTGAATAAAATCGGTTCAGCGGTTTAAAAGTTATGGGCGTTTCACTGTTTGAATCGGGATGTTTTCGCAAGATATCGTGTCATAATTACGTGTTCAATAGATTGCCGATCGAAACGTATCTGCTATGTACTCGTATTAGATAAATTACACGAAAAAAAATGTGTCGGGGGTTTTTTAAATTTTGGAATTTAACTTGTTTATTATACATTTTTATTGGAATTTGGACTTCATTGAGTGAACTTAAAACAAAACATTTCTTGTTTAAGCAACCAGTAAATAATTAGGTATAATATTCTGCCAGCATCATCACGGTGCAGACAGCACTTCAAATAATAAACCGATTTCAATATGGAAAACGTCCACATTCAATGCACAGCGAAAATTAAAGCCTGAAGTTAGCGCACCCTACCAATTTCCCTCAATATGGCGTCCCGGAGTACACTGTGCCGGAAGTTCAAACTCGACTAACGAGAACCGCTTTAATTTTTTTCTTTGTACTTATGGTTACAGTAAACGTTTAATTTCGTTTTTGGACTTTATGCAACAATTTCTTTACTTAATTTGTGTCCAATTTAAAGCCTGGGTGACCAGTCAAAAATATGTACATTCGGTTGAATCGATGTTCTAAAGGCCTTTTTTACTCAAGAGCTCATTTATTTTTGAGCCCCATGTTTTACTTTAACCCCTGTTTAATTTATATATCACAAAACACTAACCATAGCTGGTCATACTTAAGGATTCGCCGCTGGTAACTTACAGGACGAGGGATTGCTGAAACAAAAGCCGATATAATTTCTCCAACATCTGGAATGTATTTGGGGAACCCAATTAATATTTTCAAACTCGTAAAATCTTCGTAAAATTAACGCTTTAATCTATCACTGGGATTTTGAAAGTCTACCATATAGTATAACTAGGTCATAAACAATGAAGGAATACATGGGAAATCCGAATAGCTACCCTGTCTGAGAATGCGTTCGAATCAAAATGTTATAAAATGTTCCGTTTTTGTGCCTTTGATAGACTGCTGAAAACTATTTCAGTTAACTATTTCGGGCGGCATGGTAACGGAATATTAGTATTTGTTTTACACTTTTTGCGACCCGCATTGGTAAACCTCTGTTCTTTTTATTATTTTAGATTTCATATGTTTTCGATCTGATACTAAATTAAAGCAGTACCAGGAACAGTTCAACGTTATACTTACTTTAGCATAATGCGATGGAACTATCATATTGAAAGTTGTCTCTGTGTAGGTGGGTAGTTATGTATGTATGTGGTATTTCCAAACAAAGCTCCTTTCGAAAGTATGTACAAAATATGTTGCCCTAGAGTACGAACTTACTAGTTTGAAGGAAAAATGCCGGATAAATGCCGTAATTAACTAAAACAATTAATAAAAAGCCATTGAGTCTCGCGTAAATCTGCGTTGCCGGCAGTCAAGAGGTTAAAGGATTTCAAGTCCCCAAAAAGTACGCTCGGCCCCAGACTAAAGATTTCTCAACTCAAAGACTCACGAATTCACTTAGAATCACTTTTTCACTGATTTAAGGGCAACTGCCTTAACTATGTAGAAGTTCATGAAGTCAACGCATCGAATTTATTTTTTTCAAGGAGAAGTATGAACATAAGTTATGATAGTTCTTAGTGACCTTCCGTAATTTTGTTGATTGAGACTTTGTGTTGATCATGTAATAACATATATACATAAAATTAAATTTATGCGTGAGGTTTCTATTTCGCAACAGGTGACGTAAGGCCTCTTAGATTCCTTAAGAACTAGCTCAGTTTCTAGGTTCCTGTAACACGCTATTCACTGCTAAAGCCTCGCCTTGAACGAGGTCACACAAGTCAAAAGCGGGTAAACCAGGTTGCATACAGGCAGCTAATTAAAAGCGAGGGTTTCCGCGTAAACGACCGGGAAAGGGATAAAAAGTGGGTGACACACTGTCTCAGTTTCTGTATGAAAAGCAATGTTTGTAGTCTATTGCATTGCAGTAATATTGCATAGTAATAATGCCAGTGTGTGTTGCCAGTGATCACCCATGGGACCGAGACGTGGTCGCTCACAATGGGCCTTATCAGAAAGCTTAAAGTCACCCAAAGGGCAATGGAGAGGGCTATGCTCGTAATTTCCTTGCGTGATCACGTCAGAAATGATGATATCCGCAGGAGAACCAAAGTTACCGACATAGCCCGAAGAATTGCCAAACTTAAGTGGCAGTGGGCAGGGCACATTGCTCGCAGAACGGATGGCCGATGGGGCCGAAAAGTTCTGGAGTGGCGACCGCGAACTGGAAGACGATACGTTGGAAGGACTCCCACTAGGTGGACCGATGACCTGGTTAAGGTTACGGGAAGGCGCTGGATGCGAGACGCACGGAATCGGTCAATGTGGCGACGCCTGGGGGAGGCCTATGTCCAGCAGTGGACGTCTTTCGGCTGAAATGATGATGATGATGAATAATGCAACTGGCGAGAGTTCTCCATCATTATAATGGCAGTTTATATATTTTGATGAAACTACGGGAAACTAATTGAATATATCGACCCTTATCATCTATTGTGTAAGTGATGTTACTGAACTGAGATGTAAAATTTTAATTAATTGTGGTCTTAGGTCAATATTTCATTCTGCCACTTACTTTCAATTTATCTGGTGTGTTTTTGTACTCGTATCTACTGGTGACCAACCATTCAGCTATTAATACAACTGTATTAATTGTCTGTTGTGCTGTTATTTTTTACCTGATAGTAAAATAATCGATATGTGTTATCGGTTATTTTCCTAATTTTTGATTTCTGAAGCACCTTTGCAAAGTTTTCATTTTTCATGTTAGTCTAATTTCATTGTCACCAAATATTTTGACAACCGAGCCCACAAAACTTGAGTTCAGTGAAACTGTGGCACTATGCGCAGCTAGAATGTGCCGTTTTTGGACGAAAAGCGAAGGCAATACGCAGAAGTTGACAAAAAGGAATCCTGCCTACGACGGGTACAAATCGTTATTCATTTGTAGCAAGTCTTTTAAATTGTTCTTTTTAGGGTTCCGTAGCCAAATGGCAAAAAACGGAACCCTTATAGATTCGTCATGTCTGTCTGTCTGTCTGTCTGTCTGTCTGTCTGTCTGTCTGTCTGTCTGTCTGTCCGTCCGTATGTCACAGCCACTTTTTTCCGAAACTATAAGAACTATGCTGTTGAAACTTGGTAAGTAGATGTATTCTGTGAACCGCATTAAGATTTTCACACAAAAATAAAAATAAAACAATAAATTTTGGGGGTTCCCATACTTGAAACTAAAACTAAAAATATTTTTTTTCATCAAACCCATACGTGTGGGGTATCTATGGATAGGTCTTCAAAAATGATGTAGAGGTTTCTAATATCATTTTTTTCTAAACTGAATAGTTTGCGCGAGAGACTCTTCCAAAGTGGTAAAATGTGTGTCCCCCCCCCTCTAACTTCTAAAATAAGAGAATGATAAAACTGAAAAAAATATATGATGTACATTACTATGTAAACTGCCAGCGAAAATTGGTTTGAACGAGATCTAGTCAGTAGTTTTTTTTTAATACGTCATAAATCGTAAACCGCAATTTATTAAGTACGGAACCCTTCGTGCGCGAGTCCGACTCGCACTTGGCCGGTTTTATTATCCTGTAACGGTTAAAAACGTCTCTGTTCCATTAATAACAGAAAAGAGACAGCTTTCGACTGCACGATGGAGGACAGTTAACACTTCATTATTTTCAATGAAGACGCGATTTTGAGCTTTTCCTTTCTTTTATAAAATTAAGCTATTTGAAAGGTCGGTGACCGAAATTCTCTGACTTACTGTTGATGTCACGGATTCCACATATATTTAATGAGACTAATGTTTTTATTATTATATATTATTATTAGCAAAAATACTGTTAATTAGGTACGTTTGGCAATTTATTACTTCGAATAAGTTGTAAATTGTTTCTTTTGGCCCAGGAAAATAAATGCAATTTGAGGCCAATCTGCGAAAAAAACCAAGTTAAGTATTTTCTCCGGATTTATGTTAACTATGGTAGTAGTAATGTTGAAAGAACATAAAAATCGAAAAAGGTGCCAAAAAGATCATCACCATCATTGTTTCAGACAAAAGACGTCCGCTGCTAGACATAGGCCTCCCCCAGGCGTCACCACATTGTCCGATCCCATGCGTGTCGCATCCAGTGGATTCCCGCAACCTTAAAAAGGTTATCGGTCCACGTCGTGGGAGGCCTTTCAACGCATCATCTTGCGGTTCGCGTTCGCCATTCAAGAGTTTTTTAGCTCCATCGTTCATACGTTCTGCGTGCAATGAAACTTACCCACCGCCACTTAAAGGCCAACAAACCCTTTAGTGCCGTCAAACGGTAACTTTCTAAAGCATACTAGGAAAAAAGGTTAAAAAAAAAATATATTTATTATTATTCATGTACATAATTTTGAACACAGGCTTTTCTTGTAACTAATAGTTTTGCTTTAACAAATAATTAACAACACGATATTTTTTCGCAACTTTTGGAAACTCCTCCAAAACGACTTAGATGTTTAAAAATATTTTTACACCGAAATATTGATGGCTGCAATTTCTTCATAACTAACATAGCTTATGTAAATCAAATAATATTTGGCAAACAAAACTGTTCAAAAGGAGGTTCAATATTGATATTTTGGTATCGAGCGGGCGCACGGCCAGTACTGCTATAACATTGGGGCGTATATAGCGCCGTAATTTTTAAAATTAAGATTACGCGTCTCGCTCTTGCACGCATAAGTTCAGCTCCCGTATATTTGTCATTATAAAATATAAATGGCTGATAAAACAGCCGAAAAAACCATTCGCGAGTTGGCGAAAACTGTGCTTTGCTTGCAAAGTAAAGTGGAATCCATGGAAAAGCTTCTGATTGAGCAAAATCAGATAATAAAAAAACTGGTGAACAACTCAACGCAGTCAAAACAAAATATCACCGAGGGTACTTCGGTGCTGGAGACGGCAACGCGACCAATACGCGAAGCCCATATTCGGGCAGCATCGGCCATCGCTGCGAACACTACAAACGCTCGGAAACGGACTGCCAAGCTCTCTCCCACTACCACTTGTCGCGAGGCGACGTCATCAGCGGTAAACCCTACTCCGAGTGCGCCGTCAACGCCACAACACACTGGTATCGAGAGCGCTTCTACCAGTGCGCCGGTAACAGAAAGCGACACGACGAACGCAAACGAGTGGATCGAGGTGAGACATCGGCGTAGTCGACGTTCGCTCGAGAATGTAATCAGAGGTACGGCCGTCGCTGAGTCATCAACGTTGGCAGCCGCCGAGCGTAAATCTTACCTACATTAATATTATGTTAAAGTTGGAGCAACGGTTGATCAAGTGACCGCACATTTGAAAACAATACGTTCCGAAGATTTCTGTTCGGCTGAGGCTTTGAAACCGCGCGGTGATTACGCTTCTTTCAAGTTGACCGTGCCTACCAAGCATGTTAGTGTGTAGTAGGAGGAGTTGGCTTTAAATTTTAGGCAAAAATCTACACAAGCATTATTCAAGATTACATAATAATAAAAAAAATTGATAAATTATGGGATTTGTAGCAATTGGAGTTAAAGAACCATTACAGGGATTGATTTTTTTAGTAAATTTTTAAAGTGAACATAATTTTTTAAAAACATGAGATAGATTTTTTTTCGTATTTTTCTGAGAACTGTTATAACTTGGTCTATCACCCATTTACGGCTTGACGTCGATTTCTGGGACACCCTGTATGTCCCCGGAGAACTGGGCGGAGGGTGTGCATATAAAGCCATGGCGCAGTGGGTTTCGAAAGCAAATCCATAAAAATGCAGAAACCTAAAACGTATAACATTTTTTATCAGAACGATAGAGGATTACGTTCGAAATTAGATGCATGCAAACTAGGAATTTTAAACGAATCAGCTGACATATTTGCGCTGACTGAAACGTTTTTGATGAGCAGTGTGCATGACGCGGAAATATTTCCCGATGGTTACAGTGTCATAAGAAAAGACCGTGTCAATGATACTGGTTGGGGTGGAGTGTTGTTGGCAGTGCGGAGTCAATACACTGTAAAACTGTGTGTTGTTTGCGTTGTCATGTTCCTGTGAAAAAGCAAAGGAAGGTTGGCTCGAGGTACCAATATCCAACATGGTACACTTCTGACATAATTCAAAGTATACAGATGAAGTTGTGATGAATTATGTCGGTAACTTTGGTTCTCTTGCGGATATCCTCATTTCTGATGCGATCACGCAAGAAAACTCCGAGCATAGCCCTATCCATTGTTCTTTGGGTGCCTTTAAGCTTTCTGATGGTCCTTCCATTATGAGCGACCACGTCTCGATCCCATAGGTAAACACTGGCACTGGTCATAGACTTGTGTCTTGAGACACTGTGGTAAATTGGACGAGAAGATGCCGTGCAACTTCCCGAACGGTGTTCAGCCTAGTCGGATTCGACGGTTGACCTCTTTCTCGAAATTAGACCTTCTTTCTATACTCTTCGATTTTCTATATTACCTGACGTGCTATGTATGTTGTCTACGGTGCTAAAGCTTTTTCGGAATCCGGGTTTTTCGGGAGGCTGGAAATCGTCATACTGCGCGTGAGACTATACGTGAGGACTTTTGAAAACAGCTTGTAGACATGGCTAAGAAAGAGATGGGCATATAGTTCTCAAGCCGGGCATTGTCGCTCTTCTTGAAGAAGAGTATCAGCACACTGCCTATGCCAATGCCTGTGGCATTTTACCCTCGATTATGACGGAATCAAACAACTTCTGAAGGGCCTTGGGGACCGGTTTCCCACCCGTCTTCAGGAGTTCGCCCGTAATTTCGTCATGACCCGGTCCCTTGTTGTTTTAAAACTGATTCAGAGCCATCGTAATCTCGTAAAGGCTAACCTTACGTCACTAAAGCCATCTTTTTCACCTGTGAAAGAATTTTAAAAAGCAGGGACATCAAACATCTTTAGAATCCGATAAAAGAGCCTCAAATAGTTTGCCAATGACAGTTTAAAAACTATCTACCTCCGCTCTTCAAAGATTTGTCTTAAGATTAATGATAAAGTTGAATAAAGTTGACCCTGTTCAAACAGCTCACGTAGCGGAAACTTTCTATGGCATGAACTGTGACAGATTAACTTCTGGCGTGAGGGTTTTTTAGATATACAAAGGGTAAAGGTGCCGGGACAAATATAAAACTTTGCCATGATCTATACCATACCATACCAATATTATAAAGAGGAAAGATTTTTTTGTTTGTTTGTTTGTACCGAATAGGCTCCGAAACTACTGGACCGATTTTAAAAATTCTTTCACCAATAGAAAGCTACATTATTCCTGAGTGACATAGGCTATTTTTAAATCCCGAAAACGGGTCCTGTGGGGTGGCCCCCGGGAGCGAAGCCGCGGGGAACAGCTAGTACTTTATAAACGGAAAGTGAATGGCCCTTTTTTAACAATTCATGAAATAGCTGTCTCTGTTTAGATGTGGATAATAACTACGAACATTCAAAACAGCTGTCACTTGTGAACAATATAAATATAGTCTGCTACAATTTTTTCTGTAGCAAACTCATAAATTATTATACTGAGTTACGATCCGTTTTCAAATATAGATATGAAAAAAACCGGCAGTTAGAAAGAGTTAAATTTAAAGTTACAGTTTCAAGTATGGGAACCCTTAATGCGGTTCACGGTATACATCTACTTACCAAGTTTCAACAGCATAGTTCTAATAGTTTCGGAAAAAAGTGGCTGTGACATACGGACGGACAGACAGACAGACAGACAGACATGACGAATCTATAAGGGTTCCGTTTTTTGCCATTTGGCTACGGAACCCTAAAAATGTGTTTATTTTAACCTATTTTAGATACTCTTGCTAAACATCTCTGAACCAATTCATTTTTCCTGGAATGGGCTGGTACTGTGAGTGTAATCGCGTATATTTGTGATTTATTTGATATTTCGTATCCCTTAGCCATTTTATGTAAAAGAAAAATAAATGAACAAGATCCTCAGAAATCGTCGAAATCACAGAAATATTTGTCTATATCGGCATTTGTGCTAAGTTTGACTCTGACGAAGTCGCGGGCAAGAGCTAGTAGGAAATACAATTTAATATGTATTGAATGTTATGTTTTAGCAAATCCTTGGCACATAATTGTTTTTACCGATACTACAAAACCAATACCAGATACTCGATATCCTATCGGAATGTTATCGCGTTTAGTTTTTTTCGAAGTAGATACTTACAATAAAAGTAAAGTGCTCTATAAGCTTGTTTCCTTGGTCCTGTATATTGGTTTTCTGTTGTTTTTTCCTTGAGAGCGGGCCTAATTTGACTTCCATTTACATGATAGAGATAAAATAAAGTATTTATTAATGGGCAATAATGTTCAAATTGCGATGCGCGCGCAGGTTTGACGATTTCCAGCATGCCGGATTCCGAAAAGGCTTTAGCACTGTAGACCACATACATACGCTGCGGCAGGTTATACAGAAGACCGAAGAGTACCTATATAACATTACAATACCTGCCTCTCTGTTTAGCGTTTGTGGACTACGAGAAAGCCTTCGATTCAATCGAGACTTGGGCTGTACTGCAGTCTCTCCAACGGTGCCAAATCGACTACCGGTACATCGAGGTGTTGAAGTGTTTGTACAAAAACGCCACCATGTCAGTCCGACTTCAGGATCAGGACTCGGAACCTATCTTTCTGCAGCGAGGTGTGAGACAGGGAGACGTCATATCTCCGAAACTGTTCACCGCTGCACTGGAGGATGTCTTCAAGGTTCTGGACTGGAGAGGGCTAGGCATCAACGTCAATGGCGAGTACATCGAGTGATGTACTCGCCATTGACGTTGATGACCTTCGGTTTGCCGACGATATAGTGGTCATGGCTGAGACCATGGAGGACCTCAGTATAATGCTCGATGACCTCAGTAGAGCTTCCGAAAGAGTGGGTCTTAAAATGAACATGGACAAAACCAAGGTAATGTTGAATGCCCATGTAACACCCACTCCTATCAAGGTTGGAGACTCTACACTCGAAGTTGCGGAAGATTATGTCTACCTGGGACAAACGATCCAGTTGGGTAGGGCCAACTTCGAGAAAGAAGTTAACCATCGAATCCGACTCGGCTGGGCAGCGTTCGGGAAATTGCGCGGTGTCTTCTCGTCCAACTTACCACAGTGTCTCAAGACGAAGGTCTATGACCAGTGTGTGTTGCCAGTGATTACCTATGGCTCTGAAAGCTTACAGTCACGCAAAGGGCAATGGAGAGGGCTATGCTCGGAGTATCCTTGCGTGATCGAATCAGAAATGTAGAGACCCGCAAGAGAACCAGGGTTACCGACATAGTCCGAAGAATTGCCAAACTTAAGTGGCAGTGGGCAGGGCACACTGCTTGCAGAACGGATGGCCGATGGGGCAGAAAAAATCTGGAGTGGCGACCGCGAACCGGAATACGATCCGTTGGAAGGCTTCCCACCAGGTGGACCGATGACCTGTTGAAGGTTGCGGGGATTCGCTGGATGCGGGATGCACGGGACCGGTCAATGTGGCGACACTTGGGGGAGGCCTATGTCCAGCAGTGGACGTCTTTCGGCTGATATGATGATGATGATGATGAATGTTCAAATTGTTTTTATTTACGAATATGTATTTTAAATAATTAAATATAACGAATAATTCAGTTGTATTTTCTAGTAGGTACAAATAAATAAGAACCTAAGTACGGAGAACATACGGGCGCTATTTATGTATTGTGACATTAAAATAATGTTTTTTATTGTTTCAGGTAAGAAGCAACTCGCGATATATGTAGAGTAGAGAAGAAGTCAGACAGTCTTCACACATAAGTTAGACAGCAAGTTTCATAGCCACGTTATTTTACGCTATTTGCTTAGAAATACTTTATTGAAAAGTTATGACATCAACCACGAGCTAATGAAGTGTGCAGATCTTTATTTTTCATTGTTCCTTGCTTG
Source organism: Orthosia gothica (assembly GCA_949775005.1). NCBI lineage: Eukaryota > Metazoa > Arthropoda > Insecta > Lepidoptera > Noctuidae > Orthosia > Orthosia gothica. The sequence goes on from CATKRY010000173.1 coordinate 212,484, forward strand.
CTTTCCGTGCTATTACCGCTCAACAAACTGGGTAAGTACTCACCCCGCGCGTGAAACAGCGCGCTCATAACAATTACGCTGTTAGTACTGAACTTTACACCAAGGTTTTTTGCATCGCTCCGATAGTTTTATGAAGAGCGGAACATGTAGGTTTTGGAAAAGTGAGTCTGCTGGACCTATTACAAGAATCGTTAACTTTTTCACTTTTATTAATAAACCTGTGTTTAAATCAAATTTATCTTATGTTACATCCCCTTCTCGCGTCATGTTCCTCATTACTGAGGGGTGTGATTCCCACAGGTAATCAACTTTTCTTTGATGATGTTTCTCCATCCGTGTCTATCATTGGCATCGTGGTGTGCATCTTGCAGTTTGGTGTTCAGCGTAGCTTGGATTTGGTCAGACTATCTAATCTGGCTGCAGCTTCTCGGCCTCTTGCTCTTATCTTACAAATGGAGGTGCAAAAGCTCGCGGTAATTTTTCATTAAAAAGATGTAGTTAATGGAAAATAAGCCGCGGTATTTTGGACTACCCTCGTATCCTAATCTTTAATCATTTCAATCACCCAACATTTGCACAGTTTGATCTGTCTTTTTAACACGTTCAAGGTTTCAACTAATCGCCTGAAAGGTTCTTCGACAAAGAATTCGAATTTCGAAATTCGAATAATAGCTTTGTCGAACAACCTTTCAGGCGATTAGTTTTATAGAACCCGCAGTAAAAATTGTAATGGCGGACCGGTTTCCATCTTTGGCAAGTGTTCAATGTCGTGGGGCAATAATACGGATAAAGGCAGTAGTGATGATGATGATAGGGACTCTCTTTTCCGCACTTAGACTCCCATTTGGTCTGTTGTACGTGAGGGTTCTGGTCAATTTAGCCAGCCCAGCTCCGCCCAGAAGCTCAGAACCTTCCTGGGGCCTTCACAGGCTTCGCGGAGTGACCTCACTTTTCCGAGAATTCTTTCACGTTGAGAAGCTACGGCTTCGCAAGCCAGGATAACGTGGGCGGCTGATTCTTCGACGTTAAAGCAGCCACTGCAAAGGGGGCTGTTTGTGGTGCTATGTTAAAAAGATATTTGTTGAGGGGTCATGGCCCGTAATTGTTCCTATAATTATTCTAAGGTTATTTCTACCCAGGCTGAGAAGTTTTTTGGTTTAGCGATTCAATAGATTTCAAATCGAATTACTTTAAGTAATTAAAGGACATTTAGATAACTTGGAACATTGAAAAGTAGTGTTTAACTCCTTCTTTAAGTGAAGTAGTTGCTAGAAAAACATCGTCTACCAGACAGAAAACACCAACAAGATATGTTTTATTTATGTTCACAATAATTATTGTTTTGTATGTGATTATCATATCATCATAGATCATGATATTTTGTCTTTATGTATTATATTATGTGTACAGAAATTATAAAAAAAAAAAACAATGGTCGCTCTCTATACTCAGTATGCGTAATTCGTTTAACTCTTTAACTACGCTGTAAAGTTGACCTCTTAGGAATTCGAAAAACGAAGCATTGCTAACGTTCTTCTTTATCTTGTAGCGTGGCTTACGTATAGCTCTCCGGCGCTATACGTAAGCCACGTTAACAAAATTAAGATAAAAAGGTTAAAATTGAATTAAAGCTATGAAAATTAAAAAGAATAAAGAGTATAGAACTATGAGCAGCTAAGCACGACGTGGGCAGCTATCCAGGCAGCAGCTCGGACAGGAAGTCGTGGAATGTCCGAGATAGGCAGGTGATCAGGCAGCAACGACGGACATGCAGGCAATCGGGCAGGTAGGCAGGTCAGCAGACACCACGGGTAGGTGGTCAAGGCAGGCAATCAGGCAGGTAGGCAGTAGTATACATAGCAGGATAGATAGACAGGCAAACGGGTAAGTATACGTAGGCTCCGAGTGGTGTGGAGGCCGGCTATGGCTCAATATGCCAAACAGCGAGGCCTTTGATGCCACGAGATGGCCGTTGAGGGTAAGTTTCCAGGAAATAATGCTCTCGGGAACCACACAAAATATATATTTAATTGGAGCACTTCAAATAATAATAGTTTTAAATAAGCTGATAATTCGTTTTAAGGGTTTCAGAATAGAAAATACACTTCGTATTCTAGTACACAGTATAATTCACTATCGGCGTTCAGACCAGACTCTAGACTCAAAAAAAGCTGAAGCCCATTTTTCATTCGTTCTGCCATCCCTTCTAAATTACAAATTCAAATCTCAATAAGACCAGAACGAATAAAAACGGCTTTACAAAGGCGGGTCAGTCTGCGCTGACCTTACAATAATGTACAACTAGCTTAAGCAGGTCTAGGTAGTCCATGGTACCTATGGTATGTCTATGGCTTTAAGAAAATAAAATAGACAGACAGATGTCATGTCAAAAGAAAATGTCACAGTAGAAAATATTGCAAGAATTATAAATTACGAATATCTTTTAAGTTTTAGATATTAAAAACAGTCAGAAGATAACTAAATATGCTTTCCAGATGTTAATAGTACAAAGAATATCTAAAAATGAGTTACACAAATTGATACAATATCAAAAGATGTGAAGATGGTTTGTATAGTGTTATAAAATCGTAAGTAGATGTGGAATAAATACCACAATCTTACCTCGTAATTTGTAAGTTATTAATTTAAACACCATATTTTTACTTTTATGTTACCACCGAATGACCGTAACATAAGTGTCCATGACGGTTACTTTTAAATAATCTACATTCTTTTGTTATTATATGCCTTGTTTAAAGAAGTATTGGTGAGTGGTAGTAATTCAAAGAAGTAATAGTTTTGTAATTGGTGATAGTAATTGACTCAGTTACGAATGAACTGTGTAGAATTTACAGGAGATATTTTTATAGGTTACCCGTATCCCCAATTCTGCGCCCACAACTATGATCTGACACCTGTATGTCACTAATTAGGTTACTACGAGTAAATGCCTGGATCTGACATGTAAAATTTCAGCCGACAGTTATGTACATAAAAACGGGCTAAAAGGCCGTGGAAAGCTAACGAACATTTCTCCGACAGAGGGTCCCAGTGTGTGTGTTCACAGTCGACTGATCTAAGATCGTTAGTTATAATGATTGTGCTCGCTTTTTGTCTAAATGAGATTTGCACCGTTACACGCCATGTTTCGGCTCGATTCATTAACACCCGTATTTATAAAGAAGTAATTACTTGTTGCTAAGTAATTTCTTGATTAAGTCATTACTTAGGGTTAGAATTCTTAATTCCAAATTCTCATTCTTTAGTTGAGTAACACACGTTACTTACTTGAGCAATTGCTCAAGTAAGACTCGAAGTTTGTTGGTTGTTTCTGTGTGGCAACACTACAGGACTGCGTTTCGTTTCGTGAGGCATACCTAAGGTCTCGATTATTTTTAAAATCTTGCAATAATATCCTTAATATAACTTTATTTTATATTCATAATAGCAATAGCGTTGTCTAAATTGTAAAAAGTACATTATTTTCATTTAATTTTGTCGGTACAAAAAAAGAATGCTTGGAGAAACAAAACGTTTAACATGATATAATCCTACTAAATTTAAATGTTTACTTTTTACGCATGGATTATATGCAGACACGTGATTTTTTACTTAGATAGATTATACATTCATTTCTGTCAAATAATTCCGCGTAAACTAATTCTGAAATCAAAAGTTTTGTCGGCGTGTTGAATTTTTCTTTGATTATCTTTCCATAAATTTCTAAATATGGCTGAAGTAGACAGGAAAAAACCGTTCTCGAGTTTGGAAAAGGATTTATTTTTAAATATCATACAAAAATATGATACTATCCTAACTTGCAAACAAACAAACGCTACTAGTGCTTTAAAAAAGAAACAATCATGGGAGAAAATAGCGGCGGAATTTAATGAATCCTCTATTGTTACTCAAAAGGTAAATATAATGTGTATTGTATACTTTTATTATTTACAGTTGAAAAGTTTAATTTGTGTACCATGGTCTTTTCCTATTTGTGCAGTTTTAGTACTATGCAGTTACCTACTTATCTAATATCCATACGTTTCATTGTTTCAGGCATCTACAAAACAATTAATTAAACTGTGGTATAACATGAAGGCAAAAGCAAGGGAGTCTAAAACTATAGATAATATTCGCCACTTAACAGGAGGTGGGCCATCTATTATGGATATGGATCCTATTGATTGCAAAGTCATGGATATCGATAAAAATATCCTTACTAACATTGCTGTGGATATTGATAGTGATATTGATGGTAAGAGATTATCCATTATAAATAACTAGCTGTGCCCGATGTATAACAATGCATTTTTATTATTAGTCAGATAACTTAGCAGCTGTGCCCAGAACAAATGCCCAAAGTTTATTTTCAATTGATTTCTATGTCCTTTAATAACTATAACATAATGCCCATAACACACTAATATTATAAAGGCAATTGTTATAGTATGTATCTGTGGGTATATAAGTATGTTATTCCTTCACATTCAACAGCTGAATAGATTTCAATGAAATTTTGTACACGGATAGCTTATAACCTGGATTAACACATAGGTTACTTTGGATCCTGGAAAAGTGCAGTATAACGCAAGCGAAAGCTAGTAGTAGTACATGTATTTATCATTATATTTGACGACATTTTTTTCTGTTTTTCAGGGAGCGTTGTCATATTAGGCGATAACAATAACGAAGCTTGGTGTAAAACACCAGAAGCAATAATGCAATTTACTCAAGAGGAAAAGGAAATAGACTTCAAAACTCCTATTAAAAAGAGTTACGAAAGTTTGAGAACTAATAAAATTGACATATTAAAGTGTAAAATATTAGAAGAAGAATTAGAATTTAAGAAAAAATTGCACAAAGAAGAACTCAACATTAAAATTTTAGAAAGAGAACACAAAGAAAATTTGTTTAAAATTGAAATTCAAATTAAACTAAAAGAATTAGAAAAATATGAGAAAGAATAACATGTTTATTTGTTTTTCCAGTGTAAATAAATAAAATATAATGTAAGTAAAAATATTGGTTTTATTTTATAATTAATTTAAAATGTATAATAGCGTGAAATAATATTTGCTCGAAGTACCAATCCGTCACTGGTACCTGTTGTACTTGTTGTTGCTGTGTAAGAAGGCTGAGCATTATCGTCTATGGTGTCATCAACTTCAAAAATGTCGTTTACTTCTATTGCAATGTTATGGAGCACTGCACAAGCTATTATGATATTGGCTGTTGTTGAAAGTTTGGTTGCTAAACCAATTTGTAAGCATGGAAACCGTCTTTTCCATACTCCAAATAAACGTTCCACTGAGTTTCTTGATTTTATTTGCACCTTATTATATCTCTCATCTTGTGCAGTTCTGGGATTTGAAACTGGAGTTAATAAATATCTGAAATAAAGAATGCTTTATTGTTAAGAAATTAGCTATATTGAAGTGATGTATTTATGATGCTATAAAGACCACATGGCACATAGTTTTGATATAATTATAGTTTTATCGGTTATGGATAACACTATATTATTATTATGTAATTACTATATTATAATTTACCTAGTGCAAGGATATCCTCCATCTCCAAGTAAAACCCCATCAATTTAATTATTTAATAACCTTATATTTAGTCGTGAGTTTCTAAAGATTCGGCTATCATGTGTACTGCCAGCCCAACGTACTACTATATCATATATCATCAAATTAGGGCCTCCAACTACTTGCACATTCAATGAAAAATAACCTTTTCTATTCCGGTACTGCTTTGTATGAAGAATACCTCTAGGCTTGGTGATTTTAATGTGGGTGCAATCAATTGCACCTACAATATTTTTCAGTCCAGGTGCTCTGCCAATGCAACCAAGCTTTTCGAAACCGTCCTTTGTATTCCTCAAATTGGTAGGAAACTTAATAAAATCTGGCATTAACAATGCCAATGCTCGACTAACTCTCTTCACTATATTACACACAGTCGATTGAGAAATATGCATGATATCTCCACATACAATCTGATAGCTTCCAGTGGCATAAAAGCGTAAAGCAGCAAGCAACTGACAAAGTGGAGTTATAGGAAGCCCTCTTTGTGTATCTGATTGTAAAGATACGATAATTCTCGGTAAAATCACATGTATCACAATATTTTTGGAGAAACGAAATCTCTTTTTAAAACAATCTTCCGAATAGTCATGAAATGGATCCACATCACGAAAGTAAATTTTGGGATTTCTAGGTTCAGCAACTTCTATCTCTTCGAATATATTATCATCTACAGTGTCTACAGCAGCAAAAACCGCTTCGATGCTATCCAAACTCTCCATTTTTTATCTAAAATAACCACAAACTATTGCTCAAGTAAAGGAAATGGTGACTATTACTTGGCTGAGAATTCTAACTTTTGACAGTTCTAACTTTGATCATTTACTTATCTATAGAATGTAAATCGTTACTTAAGTAATTACTTTTACTCAAGTAATTACTTTTACTTGTTTATAAATACGGGTGTTAGTGCCTAATGGCTGGGCTCTGGCTAACGTGTGCTAATTGAATTCACTAATATGAATAGGTATGCATGCATGCTTTAGTTTAGGTGTGGTATTTTTTTCGTTTGCAAACACCGTTCTAAATAAATATGTCTCAAGTTACATTACCACCTGCCAAACCCAATATATCTCGCTCATTCGCATACCACGAAGAAGAACTCATGGGACCATCAAAACAGTTGCTCATAAATATGTTCAGTAGTAGTAAATGGCTGCGTGTGATAAACTGTCACGTACATGTTTCAAGTGTGGCAGTGCTTACGAAGAGAGGATACTTTACGTGATCATGAAAAGGATATATTGTGTAGCGAGGTGTTTATGGAGATATCAGCCGTAGAGCTGAAGATATAACTTGAATATATGTGTTGGGAAACGTATTGAAATCAACATTATTTTATCTTAATACCAATTTTATTTGATTTTTCATTTGCCCTACAGCACTACTTATTAGATAAAAATCAGTTTTCTTTTATCGAATTATTGGAATAGAAAGCAATTACTTCAAAGAATTAGATCAAGATTCATTTAGTAAAATTGAATGGCTTTGAGAAGCACATTTTTTTGTTTGAATGCCGATTCAGAGTTGGGAGCTTCAATTTACTTTAATTCCCTTATAACTTAGGAGTATAAGTTGGTGTATAATACTTATATACCTACCTACTTGTTAAAACATATATTATTTTAAACAAATTTACAAATAATTTAAAACTGGTTAAAAAAGCAATCAATATTCTTTTTTCTGCTTGAATATGTAATTGCTATTTCTGCTTAAGTAGGAAGAAATTGACGTGTGTTGGTAAATTGCCAATATGGAAGTTAAAAACTCGTAATACGGTAATATCGCTTTAATCGACACGACGCGAATATTTTACGAGATTCAAGCATGTTATGAGAGAATCACGGATTTTCGCTGCGCCTTGGAAAGAGTCTGTTAACAGTAGGAAAATTCCGAAAATATGATTTGGAGTCAAACACGTATGAGGAATAGCGAAAGTCCCTACATTTATTAACACTAGAATTTCGCATTGCATACGCTAGTAGGCTTGAAGAACGAAGACTATTAACCCCTTGAGTGTCTAAATCGGGGCAACACGCGAGACACAATGACTTTTCAATTGTTTCGGTAATTATCTCCATCGATTATTTTTACAGTAATAAATTCCAATAAACAATTTGATTTGTCTTAGAGCCCATTTTTAGTACTCTGATAACTTTTAACTGAGAAATAAAAATAGCCGTTTGACATCTTTTCTATACAAAAGCTTTCAAACCGCCATTTTTATTCCTCAGTGAAAAGTTATCAGGCTATTGAAAAATCGGGCCTTAACGGATGTTTTATAGCAATTAATTTTACGAGTAATTAAAAATGGGTCATGAAACTCGTCTTTGGTGGAGACTTCCCCTCCTGCGCTTGTCAACACGGTTAATTGCTCAGATTATGGTTATTTTATATAGCAGAATTTTTTGCTTAATTTTTTTATTGGGCCCAAGTGTTTATGTCGTCCGTATTCCGTACCAATGTTAATACTTTAGAGAATTCTAGTTCAGAATTTTGTTTTAAAGCCAATTTTTTTTTCAGACTGCTTATTATAGGTGCCTATTACTTAGGTTAGGTTAAAACGGGCTGGTTTCCGCAACTCCACGACCAAGCGCGTATTTTGCCTATTACTTACTCCATGATTCACCCGTCACCTCCCAGTCCCCTTTCTTTACAACATGAAGAAAGTAATTTTTATAATCACATGACTAAACAGACTATCATAATATTTCAAACATATTTTGTATAACATTGTTTAGGTACACATAGCAAAATAATTTCTGCCTCACCGAGAGCCTTGTTTACATTACACAAAATTCATAAGAATTCATTGTATTTATTTGGGCAAACAAACGGTTACACATTACAATTCGTATAATTCAAATTTACATGATTAAATCTTTCAGGTCAAACTAAATAGGCATGCATAAAAAGAAAGAAAAGTGAATTTATATCGTATCTCGGCATTGTTCAACGTATCATAACTGTTCCAAATATGTATTCGGCTAAGCGAATTTTTTAGGATTTTCTTCCACATTTTTTTCCCGCAGGTCTCATAAATTTTTATATAAGAGCAGGCAGCCAAGTAACGTCGTTTTTCAAGGTTCAATAATATACAGTTTGTTGGTGTATTATCTACGTCAAGGAGTCCATACTTCAGTGTACTGTGTAGTTTTAGCGCCGTCTACACATAACTGCGAGCTTTATTACGGCTCAAAATACAGTTACACAGTGATCTACTTCTACTAGAAGATGATGAAATGAAGGCGATTGATGCACTTCATAAAATTTATAGCCGTAATACTATCATAATTATGTGACACATACGTACGTGGTTACATTATACTTCACACATAGTATACAGTTACGCAAACCTCGATGGGACACCCATTCACTGACCATGCTTGGAACTCATTTAACCCAAACTGTTGTTTGTGGAGGTTCGTAAACTATAAAGTTAATTAAAATTTACCACGAATTACTACTACAAAGTTTTCAACGACTGTTGGTATTTGGATCAATAATGCTACATGCGTCTCGTGTATAATAATAAATTTAATAGGGAAAATGCTTTTAATTAAGACTCTACCGCAGTTTTCCTTTTATGGATGCCATATCTGATAGTACCCTGCGCTAAACTTGAACAATAAATACCCAAAGAGGCCGAAATTAACCTAGATATAAAACAAAACTGTTTAGATTGTGTTCGTACAATGCTTTGCCGGGGTTTAGTATAGAAAGTTAACCTTATTAACATTAACAAGAAAAGGGTCAGTTTTAAAAGCATCATTCAAGTGATGATAAGTATCTAACATCAAATAATTGTGAACAGCTAGAGCTTCTGGCAGAAAGGTGCTGGAAGCTCTGGAAGGAGCGGTGGTAAAAACTTATTAAGGGAATAACCCGAGACCATAGCGTGACGCACGCGACCGGTCAAAGTAGCGATGCTTGGGGGAGGCCTATGTCCAGCAGTGGACGTCTTTCGGCTGATATATGTTGAAGTAAATGTGCCTCTAATAGTTTGTTTGTAACAGAACTGCAGTTCTATAATATCGTGTTAAGTCTACATCTTCACGTACAACATGACATGCTGCTTGATTTTATCTGGGATTTCATTTAAAACAGCGTAATAAAAGATTATATTATGTTGGGCTTTTTTTGATATACTATAAAAATTGGCAGTAACATTTCAAGTTACAGATAGGCTAGAAACCTCTTAATCTTATAATACATATGTACTATGCTATTATATGTAGGTCAGTAAATGACCTGATAACATGGGCACAGTATTAATCCAAATCCAACACAGTCAGATATATATAATCAAAGATTATAGGAACGACTAACATATTTGGAAATAGTTGAATGATAAATTATACCAATAGGAATCTAGACCAAGTCGTAAGCTAAACTGCCGTGGATGAGTCGGTCACTGACCTATACTTTAGTTTTGCTGAGCTATTAAATGTCTCGCAGAACTATGGAACAGATTTAGAGTGACCTCGTCCATTTCTCGTAAAGTTGTATCGTAAACATTGAGACGGTCAACCTCCGCGAAAGTTGTAGTTAGATTGTTACCAACTGCAGAAAAATATTGGATGCAGGAATTAACATCACATATACTGTAATCTCTGACTGAAGTTACCAGCTCTCCTGCCGTGAGATTAATTGGTGTATCATACAAACCATACATTTAGTTATCATCGCATCACATATGTAACAGATTGCTTAGGCAATAACCTAGATCAAAATTTGTTATAGCAGCCAAATGAAAACTTGAGAGCTTATTATATTGACCTGTTTACGTCGCTACACTTGACTACACGATGGTGACCTATCACTTCACTTGATTACCGTAACTTGTGCATGATAAAAAGAGGTTCATAATAAAATAATACCTGCACATCATTCTACTGGCCACTAATCTCTATAAAGCTAAACTAAAAAGCAATCAAAGTTTGGTTATAACTTTAAGAATTTTTAATTTTGTGGAAATTATATACCTAGTGCAAATATCAGCTACAACTCAGCGCCTGCCAACTAGAACGTGACTAACTAGCTGTACAAGCTGTAAATTCTTAAACAAAAACATCACTCGCAGTTTGAATTTCGGGAATGTTCCGTAAAACAGCTCGTGGTCGTCACACGGGACATCTTTCAAGTGACAAGAGGCTTGATAAACACCCCTTTACTTAAAATGTATGTCTCAACCTCTCTGTAAGAATTCTTTGACAGAACCACGACCGCAATTTGTTCAAACGCTGAATATCTGAATTTTTCACAAGATTTCCTTGGCTTTGGGAAGTAAATAAAGATGTTTATTTACTCAAGAGCTGCTTGAGATGAAGCTTCGGAAATTGTTTTATGAATTTACATTTACCAAAGGCATTTTCAATATTCAGCAATGAAAACCTGATCTCATTGTTAAAATTTTGCTAGAAATTATATCATTTTGGCTAAATCAATTAATCTTTTGGAATCTGTCCTACTCAATTTACCGGTAAGCCTGAAATAGATGTAGTTGAAAAACATTAATATGTAATTAGTAGCCTTATTACTATAAACTTTAACGATGATTAGATTAAGTTATATCTAATCATCGTTATAAGTTTACATATCGTCAATTACTGCCAATTACGTGTTATCAGCAAGTTGATGTTTATTCGATAAACGAGCTCAATATTATGTTCAGACATAATATAAAAGTTTATTTCTTTGTGTTGAACTAACGGTGTTTTCAGTTTGAATTTTGTAACATTTATTTCTTGCTGTTTATTGTGTATTATAATAATTTGATTCAATCAAATCAATTACTGTAGAAATCTAGATATACTTAAATTATGATAATACATTAAAAATATTAAAACCAATGATTTTTACACCCGAGTTGTTGAATGATGTTACGACGTTTATCGTCGCAAGTTTTTTACCATTTAACGTAAACTTTTAAACACAATTCCATTTACAGACCATGAGAATCATCAACTTACATTTTGTTCGAGTCTTTTAAAAGCATTTTAATCTCTCTGAAAAATTGCGCCGAAACTACAGTTTTATCTTTGTTACGAAGTTTGTCTTTCACATAAATCAACTTTGTTAAAATTGTATTATGTTTCCTCTCACTCTCAGTCCCAATTAGTAGAAGGTATTATTAGGGTTTGGGACAAATTTTTTGTAATTTTGATTTTTTGAGACTTTTATTTTCCGACAGTTTTAGTTTCAATTACGTTACGTGTCTGAAAGTTGGAGTTCCGCACGAGCACCTGTTATGTTATTAAGAATAGGGAACCGATTTATTTTATTGCATGGCCGTGTAGGCTAAAAACAAAAAATCCTTTCAATAATCATGTTTACATGGCCCGTTCACAATACAAAAGTAGAGAAACAACTAAATCGTTGCTTTAAGAAAACTCTAAAACTTTCAACATAATTAAAATATTCAGCTCCATAGTTTTGCACGTTCCGCGACTAAACTTTACCAAAATTGGTTGTTAACAATAATTGTAACAAAAATAACTTCGCTGTAACTACGTTGGCTGGCCCGATAAAAGGCTTTGTTCCGAACTGGTTGTTGTTATGAATACTAATCATAACTGCTTCAGCTTAGTCATAACATTATTCTAAATAGATAAAAAATATACTTTTATGTTCACCAAAACAAGAAACCAACCAGTTAGCAAGTAAATAATTTTACAACAAATTATGTTCATAGATATGTATTGAACACTAGAACTTTTATTTATTAAGAACAAATTGACTGACCTGAATTTGATTGTGTACGCCTGTCGCGTTCCCATTTTTAAAGAGGCATTTTAAATACAAATGGCCCGCGACGGTCTTGCGATTTTGGAATGTAATTACACCACGAGTAAAGTTCGAGTCGGATTTCCTTTAAGTTGCCGCTTGTTTTACTTTAGACAGAGAAATGTTTAGACTTGAACATCCTATTTACGAACTTAATAAAAAAGATATCCCTAAAAAGGTACGTTTGCATACAAACTTCAGGTAAACTGTGAATGGAACAACATTTTCGGGTTAAACAAATAGTCGGGCACACGCAGCTGTAATCCTGATGATTGTTAGAACTCCCCCGAGAGATGCAGGTGGAGACATAATCTTTACAAATACATAAACTTAAAGTCCAGTAGTTTTGACAGAATTATGGTTACAAAGTTAGTAAGGAGAGGGAGGTCTGTTACATGAGCTGCTATTGAAACTTAGTTTTGACTTTTCAGAACTTTTAGTCAACTTTACATTCGTTACTTATATTGCGACTATTTTTAATATTACCATTCGTTTGTAAGAGCATTAAATCTTCTAATGAATCTACGTACAGGTACAATCTATACTTCATACAAAATCACTGAAATTTAACCATATCGGACAGCAAGTTCAAAGCTGCTACAGGCTTATCTCCAGGTGACAGTCCGCTGTTGTCCGAAGTGAGACTGTGAGCAGTCTGAACTCGATAAATTTATGTTTAGTTTGTAGTGAGTAGGCAAGTTCACTTGCACGACTCTACGCAGCACGAAAACTTTTTAGTATAAATACCGACGCAGGTTGAATGCAAAATTATTATTGTTTTTTCCTACCTGCTAAGTTGAATCTGTGATTGAATATAACTCTTGTCAATCTCGCTCAGTATTTTATTTATTTCGTTGCTTACCGATAATTACCTCAGTGGCTACATAGCTATAATATTTATATAATATCGTAAGTAGTGTAGGTACGGTTTATAAAGACGGAGTCGTATACTACTTCACTGGTGACCACCGACGTTCGTTCCGGATTGAGGAATTGATGAACTGAAGCCTGTTCAGCATCAATTATGCAGGACAAAACGGCAGAGGACAAGGATTCCTTCATGACATACCGTGTGGGGGTTAAGACTCCAGCATTCAACGCCGAGGATCCACTATTATGGTTCTCGCAGATTGAGGGTCAGTTTATCCTCTCCAACATTACCACAGACAGCACGAAGTTTTACCATGTTCTGGGACAGCTGGAACCTCAACACTCAGCACAAGTACGTGATCTCATAATCAATCCCCCCACCACCGGCAAATACGAGAAGCTGAAGGCAGAGCTGATCAAGCGGTTGTCCGCCTCACAGGAACACAAGATTAAACAACTGCTCATGCACGAGGAGTTGGGAGACAGGCAGCCCACACAATTCCTCCGCCACCTGCAACAACTAGCAGGTCCCACTGTCCCGACCGAGTTTATCAGGTCCATCTGGTCTAATAGGCTGCCGGCGAACCTTCAAACTATAGTCGCAATGCAAGCAAGTTCCAGTTTAGAAGATGTAGCAGAATTAGTGGACCGAATAAACGAACTCGTTCCAGTAACCACGCAAGTCACCGCTACTAGCGCGCCAGTGCCCGGGCAAGTAGCTTCACAGCCTACAACGGTTCAACAAGGCAGCGCTATTGAAGCATTGACCCAGAGAGTGCAAGACATGGCACGGAAGCTGGAGGTTATGAGCGCGCAGTTAAGTCATAGGCCACCGCGTTCCCGGTCTAGAGGCAGGTACAGCCAGAACCGCCGCCGATCGCAATCGCGCCCCAAAGATAACTGGTACTGCCACTACCATCACCGATTTGGTGATAATGCCCGCAAATGTATACAACCGTGCGCCTATGCAAAGAAACTGTTAAACCCTCAAGGCAGCCAGTAAGGGCGGTTTACGACTGCCACGCAATATCGAGCCGCCTGTTCATTACGGATCGCAACTCGAAGATACAATATCTCATAGATACGGGTTCAGACCTGTGTGTCTGCCCATGGTCCGCAGTTCGGGAGCCACGTATGAAGACAAAGTACGAGTTGTTTGCAGCAAATGGGTCAGTCATCAGCACTTACGGTTTTCTTCCTCTCGCAGTGGACTTTGGACTTCGCCGCACGTTCACATGGAGGTTCATAATTGCTGATGTCACCAAGCCTATAATCGGAGTCGATTTTTTAGCTTACTACAATCTGATTATCGACTGCCGAAACCAACGCCTCATAGATAATCTGACGTCACTTACGATCCAGGCACCACAATCTAAATCAACCGAAGTCATATCGTCAGTCCGCACCATAGCTGAAGACAGCAGCTTCCACCGCATATTGAAGGAGTACCCTGACCGCACTCGTCCTGCTGGTAAGCCAAGGGTAACAAAGCATAATACGCTGCACCATATACGTACCACGCCAGGACCACCGGTCTCTAGCCGTCCCCGTCGTTTGGACCCACAACGCCTCAAGATAACGAAGCACGAATTTGAGGAGATGCTGCAAAATAGGACAGCGCGCCCGTCTGAAAGCGCCTGGTCCTCGCCACTACACTTAGCGCCCAAGAAAAACGACGGGTGGCGTCCATGTGGAGACTACCGAGCTTTGAACGCACGAACCATTCCGGATGTCTACCCTATCAGGCACCTGCAAGACTTCACTCACGAGTTGGCGGGCAGTACCATGTTCTCCAACATAGACTTGGTGAAGGCTTACAACCGGATCCCGGTCTTTGAAGAAGACATACCCAAGACGGCGATAACAACACCATTTGGTTTGTTTGAGTTCCCATTCATGACCTTTGGACTTAGAAATGCAGCCCAGACCTTCCAGAGGTTCATGGATGAAGTTTTGCGAGACCTAACATTCTGCTACGGGTATCTCGACGACATTCTGGTCTTCAGCAAGGATATCCATCAGCACCAGCAGCACCTCAAACAACTTTTTGAGAGATTGGTCAAATACGGCGTCCTGTTAAATACCAGCAAGTGTATTTTCGGCCAAGCAGAGGTGATGTTCTTGGGATACAAAGTCTCCGCGTCAGGCACTCAACCTCCTGCCTGCAAAGTCCAGGCCATTCAAGACTTCCCTGCGCCTAAGACAGTAAAGGAACTAAGGCGATTCCTTGGAATGATCAACTTTTATCGCCGATTCATTCCAGGAGCAGCTTCCAAACAGGCACCTCTCAACAGTTTGCTCGCAGGTCCTAAAGTCAAAGGATCGCATCCAGTCAACATGACACCAGAGCTGCTAAAAGCTTTTAATAGCTGCAAACAATTAGACACTTTAGTATTTTTTTCAATTTTTATGCACCTGCCATGTTATCTCTCCACCCCCCTTGGTTGACTGGTAGAGAATGCCTCAGGCATTAAGTTCGCCTATGTACCTGTATGTTGCATGAAGTTTTAAATAAATAAATAAACAAAGCCTTTCAGAAGCCACACTCTTGGTGCATCCAGACCCTTCCGCAGAGCTGAACATCTTGACGGATGCTTCTGATACAGCAATTGGAGCTGTACTGCAGCAGCGGAGCAAGATGGAATGGCAGCCACTGGCATTCTTTTCGAGGAAGCTCAGCCCTTCGCAGAAGAAGTACAGCCCGTACGATCGAGAGCTGTTGGCAATATATGAGGCGATCAGATACTTTCGCTTCATGGTCGAGGCACGCATATTCCACGTCACAACGGACCACAAGCCGTTGACGTATGCGTTCGCAAACCCACGCTCAAACTGCCCACCCCGTCAATTTAGGTACCTGGATTACATAGGCCAATTTATGACCAATATCAGGTACATAGCCGGTAAGGACAACGTGGTGGCAGACACCCTTTCACGCATTAATGAGCTTCATCTGCCCTTAGATTACCAGTCCCTGGCCAAGGAACAGCAAACCGACCCCAAACTGCAAAACTTGCTAAGAGATGGATCATAATTGAAACTGAGGAAGGTGAAACTGCCTGAAACTAATGTCGAGATCTACTGTGACGTAACGGGTACTCCACGCCCATTTATTACAAGATCGTTCCGCAAGCAGGTATTCACTACCCTTCATAACCTCAGCCATCCCGGACGAAAAGCAAGCGTTCAGTTGGTCACAGAAAGGTTTGTTTGGCCAGGAGTTAGAAAGGACTGCAGACAAATGGCAAAGGAATGTGAAGCGTGTCAGAAGAGTAAGGTGACACGCCATACCACAGCCCCATTACAGGCATTCATACCACCATCAGCACGTTTTCGCCATATTTACCTTGATTTGGTTGGTCCCTTACCGTTGTCTTCTAACAACAGGTACTGCCTCACGATCATCGACCGCGCAACCCGTTGGCCCGAGGCGTACCCACTGCAGGACATTATCGCAGAGACCTGCGCCGCAGCCCTCACCTCTGGGTGGATAGCCCGGTTCGGCTGTCCCGAGCATATCACCACGGATCGCGGCAGGCAATTTGAATGTCGCACCTTCAAGAACCTAGCCGCCCTCATAGGCGCCAATCATCACTTAACCACTTCTTACCATCCCGCAGCTAACGGCCTCGTCGAGAGACTGCACCGGCAGTTGAAGGCTGCGATCATGCGCCATGCAAATTCAAGCTGGACTGAAGTTCTTCCGTGGGTGCTGCTAGGAATCCGCAGCGCTTGGAAGGAAGACCTAGACGCAACAACCGCTGAACTCGTCTACGGCGAGCCACTTCGCCTGCCTGGACAGTTCCTCACACAAGCCTCAAAGGATTTCGTGGACATGAGTGAGCTGGTCAGCAGGCTGCGCGCACACATGACCAAGCTGACGCCACAACCAACTTCGTGGCATATGAGTTTAAACCGCCTCTTCTTCATCCCGAAAGACCTCGGCAACCCACGTCTTCTTGCGCGAAGGTCCAGGTCGAAGGTCACTGCAGGCTCCATATACAGGTCCTCACAAAGTCCTTGCTCGCGACCAGAAGGCAGTGGACATCGAAGTGCATGGGAAGAGACAGAAGGTGACAATTGACCGTGTTATACCAGCGTACATGGCGAGAGAAGATCTGGATCCATGTCAAAGTCAAACCCAAACTCCAGATACAGTGCAACCTCATAACACAGTCAGAAAGACAAGAAGCGGCCTGCCGCTTCTTGTCTTTCTGACTGTGTTACAGTAAGATTTCCTGATTACTATCGCCCATAGTCACGGTCTCGCCGGGGGAGTGGTGTAGCGAATAGGCAAGTTCACTTGCACGACTCTACGCAGCACGAAAACTTTTTAGTATAAATACCGACGCAGGTTGAATGCAAAATTATTATTGTTTTTTCCTACCTGCTAAGTTGAATCTGTGGTTGAATATAACTCTTGTCAATCTCGCTTAGTATTTTATTTATTTCGTTGCTTACCGATAATTACCTCAGTGCCTACATAGCTAATGTTTATATAATATCGTAAGTAGTGTAGGTACGGTTTATAAAGACGGAGTCCTATACTACTTCAGTTACTTTAGAACAGGAGTCGCCAGCTCGCCTGACCGACTTTACAAACATACCAGATACGAGTACATGACCTGAGTCCAAGTCCAAGTCGAAGTTCACTTCAGATGTTTCATACATGTTTGATAAGTTGGCTCTTTAAGGCACTTTTGATATATTACGTGTGAAGTATAACAAGATTGGGCAACTTTGTTATTCAGTTACAATTTTGATTGTTTTGTTATGATGTTAATGTTATGTTTACCTAAGTTTTTCATATTTACGTTCCTAAATTACACAATCATTACCTTGTTGTTATCTCCACAGGCACCCATTGCCTTAGTTTTACTTAATTGGGCAACTTCATGTAGAAAATGTACGTGCCTGCGAATACAATTTACAACAAAAGGGACTCGTTTGTAAAAAAACTTCCCTTATTCTGCATAGTTATACTCGTATAAAAGGTTCATCATTGTGTTAATGATAAGGTTTTATTCATCATGAGCACTCGTTAATGTGTAGAGCATTAAATAATCAAATCTTTAATAACAAATCAATATTAGAGATCAACATCTACCTATTTCTTTATTGACATATTGCTTTGAATAAATCTGAATAAAACATGCATGCAAAAATCGCTGAATAGTAATCCTTTCCTTAGCTGCAGGAGGTTAGTCGCAAGGTGTTTGCATCTGCGGTGTCTTTGCGCAGACTGCGCAATTTCCTTCCAACTGCCACCAAAACTGCACCCGTCCCTCCTTCTCCCAATCCTCGATTATGCCGATGTCAGTTATTTAGATCTGAATGAAGTGCAGCTAGATAAGCTTGAGCGACTCCAAAACTTTTGTATTAGATTCATATTTGGTTTACGCAAATATGACTATGTTTCTGAATTTAGAATTAAGCTCAAGTGGCTGCCAATCCGCCTTCGCCGGAATGCCCATGTTTTATCTTTACTCTACAGTATTCTGTTTGTTCCCACATCCCCCTATTATCTCAAAGAACGCTTTGAGTTCCTTCATGACACATTCTAGACACTTGAGATCATCGGAGAATTTGGAACTTATGATGCCTGCTCATTCCACTAAGTTTTACGATAAATCGTTTACGGCCCAGGCTGTTCGATTATGGAATGAGTTGCCGTTGCCTGTTAGACAAGCCCAGTCACTGGCTTCTTTTAAGAACCTAGTTAAAAACCACTTCCTTTCTCTCTAACGCTTTTATATTTGGATCTAATTTCTTTCATCATTATTCAAAATTATTATTTTCTTTTCTTTTTTTTTGTCCCTCCTTTCTTTAAATTTGTTATCATGTAATATTATTTATGTATGTAAGTATATATCTAAGTATATGTGTATTTAATTTATGGATAGTATTTATTATAAAAATATATTTTTGTATATATTTATGTTTTAATGTAAAAGCAGTACACCACAGACTACCCCCTTTTTCATTATAAGTTCTTTCAGTCCATCCAAACGTTGTCTGGTAGATATCGCTGTCAGCGATAAGACTGCCTTTGTACCCGTATAATTAGGTTTTCTTATAAAATAGATGTGTAACTTTTATGGTGTACAATAAAGTATATTCTATTCTATTCTAATCATAAGTACTTAACGTTGCGTTAAAATTTAGAAACTCTTGACAAAATATAAAGTTTTGGCCGTGAATCTTAATTGTCTTAACTACAGTTACAATAGTCGAGCAAAGTCAAGGTGACTGTTGACAGCCATTCTTCATGAGGTTGCTTAATTAGAACCCGAAATTCTCCGTCATCTATTTATTAGCCTCTGCAGCAGAAGGACAATTTTTCTCAGCCCAATTGATCCTTACGAGGTGAACAAATTGGTAAAAAACTTGAAGAATAAAAAAAGTCACGGCGTTGATGAACTTCCACCTACCTTATTAAGACAATGTGCAGATGAATTAACTTTACCATTCTATAAATTATTAAACCAATCATTTGAAGAAGGAGCTTTTCCTGATCTCTTAAAAAAAGCTCTTATAAAACCTATCCATAAAAAAAAACAAAAAACTGATCCGAATAATTACCGCCCTATTGCCCTCTTACCGACAGCTTCTAAAATATTCGAAAAAGCCATGTGTAATAGAGTATATGCGTTTTGTGAAAAATATCATATATTTAACGATTGTCAAAATGGTTTCCGGAAAAACCGTTCCACTACCTTGGCCGTTTACAAATATATTCAGAAAGCCCTTGATATTATTAACGATAAAAAATACGCGATAGGACTTCTGCTGGATATGACTAAAGCATACGATAAAGTACAATTTGAAATATTATTAAATAAACTATATAGTATAGGACTCCGTGGCAAATGTTATGACTGGTTTGTATCTTATTTGAAACATAGGGAACAAATAGTTGAAATCGAACATTACAACAACAGAAATAATGAAATAGAATTAATCAGATCTGACAGCAAACAAATCACCGCCTCAATCCCACAAGGAAGCGTAATTGGGTGCTTCTTGTTCCTTGTTTACGTAAACGACCTACCTAATAATATAAATGAGCCGTGTGTTCTGTTTGCGGATGACATATCTATACTTACCTCATGTGAAAATAACATCAATTTAAATGATAAATTGAATTCCATACTGGATTCTACAATAAATTGGATGACTGAACACAACCTAGAAATTAACTTCAATAAAACTAAAATAATTTCATTCCACCCTCGCCAAAAGATACCAATAAATATAAACTTTAGCTTTAAAAATAATAAATTAGAAGTAGTTGATAATTTCACCCTACTAGGCCTAAACATTGATACACACATAAATTGGAAGTCACACATTCAGAAAGTAAGAGCAAAAATATCTAAATTCTCATACGCCCTCCGTGAGATCAAAAAAACTACAGACTTAAAAACTGCACTAGTAACGTACTACGCGTACGCCTACGCATGGCTCAAATACGGTGTCATCTTATGGGGCAACAGCACTGATGCACCCACGCTATTTACCCTACAAAAAAAACTTATAAGAATCTTAGTAAATATTGAAGTCACCGATAGCTGTAAACCCCACTTTCAGGAACTAAAGATTTTATCCTTACCCTGTCTTTATATATTTGAAGTTTGTAAGTTTGTGCGTATGTACTCAGAATTCTTTACAAAAAGAGAGGACATACAAAATAAAATTAATTTAAGACATAAAAATAGACTAAACTTACCACAATCGCGACTAAACATGCATTCCAGTGGTACCTTTGTCATGTCCATCAAAATCTATAATAAGTTACCCGAAATAATAAAGAATTCTAACACATATAATATCTTTATCAATAAATTAAAGCTCTTCCTTGTAAGCAAATGCTACTATAGCATAAACGAATACCTAAATGATAAATTATAAGGAACTTATAACTATCTATTTGTACCTATACTCGTAAATATTCACTATTAAAGACGCCTGCCGACCCATAAATGCAATATATATTATCATTATTTTTTTAAATAATCATGGAGTATCCTATAAATAAATAACTTACCTTATGAAAATACATATTAATTACGTAATAAATAAAAATGTTGATTATTAAATAAAATAAATAATAATGATTAAATAAAACTAATATTAATTGTAATTAAAAAAATAATGTTTTGTACAAATGTTTCTAAATATATAAATAATACGGAGTATATAATTAATAAAACAATAATTATAATTCTTAACTTAAATTCTATATTAATAAAACAGTACCTATAACTTACTAATACCTAAACTCACCAATAATACAATTAATTTATCACATTAAACACTCAGTGTCCTTCCTCCTCTCTCCTACTTTATATATGCTGTGCCCGACAGGGTCCATAATTGTGACTTATATAATTATTTTCCTGCCAACTATGTATATACATTATGGTACGCAATAAAAAATTGAGAATTGAGAATTGAGAATTGACAGATAAGCAAAATCCCGGAATAGCAAAATCCCAGATTCGCAGAAGGACAGATTTGCATAATGGCAGATAATGTACTGTCGCCGCCAAAAAAGTTACAAATCCTAGTAACCTTATTATCAATTTGTGACCTATTTGCATTATATATCTGAATGGCCACTTTCAATTGTTATAAATGGTTAAGAAAATCTATTTAAAAAAGTCAATGTGAAAAAAAAAAAATATGACAAAATTTCTGCAATAGAATGTTTGATACGTTTGGCCAAAGTTACAAAAACGAATTAATTCGTCTTATTTTTTTTTATTTTTATTTATGATGGGTTTGCTCTTGACTCTAGTCTAGGTCAGAGGTGACAGAGACAGAGTCTACGATGGAGTGAGCTTACCCAGAAGAAGCCTGTTCACTCTAACTTTGAAGAGATTCGGGTTGAATGCGTTCGGAAAAACAGACGCAGGTAGTGAGTTCCATTCATTCGCTGTGCGCATTATGAAGGATGTTTGTAAGCGCTTGGTGCGAATTGGTGGAATGGCAACAAGGTAAGGATGGTAACTTGCAGTGCGTTATTTTTGTTTTCTGTGTGGGTCTGTACTTCTGCCATTATGCAAATCTGTCCTTCTGCGAATCTGGGATTTTGCTATTCCGGGATTTTGCTTATCTGTCCTTCTGCTGCAGAGGCATTTATTAGCTTGCTAAGATAAATATTCTTCCAATAACTTACTGTGAAGCAATTAATTTTGTTAGTGCTGAAGGTGTGTAAAATACATTTCTGTATTACTCTTTGAACAGTGAATAACGATACACTTCATAAGTACCTAACACCTTCAAGTCAAGAACATAACTTGAATGTATTCTCAGTTAATGTACTTATATAAACAGTGTATAAAATACTTAATTTCCTATGCTATATACACTTTACGTATGAAAGTGAAATATATTACTAGTAGGTATATAAACCGAATGGACTGCAGACACTTAGCTTATTTTTATTTGTTTTGCGAATGTTCCCAAAATAAATATTTGCACATGCTGTAAATATGTAACGGCAAGATATTCCAGCAATAAGCTAGCATAGACGAAGAATCGAGAAAGTTTTGAATGTAGGTATTTTTTGTGTTAGCTCGATGTTGTGCTCTTACGAGGGTTGCAGCCCACAGCGTACAAAACAAAACTCAAAACTTGAACTTACCTCGTTAGTTTCACAATAACTATGTCGTTTGTGATTTTTCTATTGAGAACGTTAATCTATTAACGTACCTAATAATAAAGAGATTATCTCGTTACTTGCTTTATTGGACAATTAACACTTTTAGAGAGATGTTGGAAAACTGGTTATAGTAACGAATTTTAAGAATTATTTTTATTACATAGAATGCGTTTTTGGTTTAGGTACTATACTCTGGCCAAGATGAAGATACAGTATTTGTAGTATCCTATAATAAACGACAGAGCAATACGTGCCTGCGTCTACCTACTTATTAATTATTAAGTTCTCACCCACATCGGTGACAGGACGTATCCATGTGGAGCTCTGTGCTTACTGATAATTTGAGTGTATTATTATAAACCCCAACCCCTAATTAGTGAACACCACATTGGCGACGAGTAAAAGCGCAGTGAGTAAAGTGATTATATCAAATAATGTCCCACTTACGGAAATTGGTCAGCAACAAAAGTATTATTTTATTGCATGTGTTTAGGAAAAAATAAAAGATAATGAGGGTAGTAAGTAATGGAAATGTCAAATTTAGCAGAATGTTATTTTTATAATTATTTGCCTATTCATGAGCGATCCGCATCGGCGATAAGCTGAGGGATGTGCTACATAAATCATTGAAATCATTACTTGACTTGTGTAAATAAACAAAACCGTGTACCGAAATGTGATTATGAAATTCAAATAAAAACTACATTTCGACAGCAATAAAAAACTCAAACCCGGTTTAATCCGATTGACCAAATCCGTTTGCTAATAAAGCGATGGAGCGTTACCAACGTATATAGTTATAAAACGATCCATCGCACAAAACAATAATCACTTATTCAAGTTCAACAGTTATTCAAGCAAAACAAAACTATATTTTTTCTAAACTGTCTAATTTTCAAAACGATATATTTCTCAAACATCACTCTTTACTTATGAAACGAAACCAAAGCTGTGTCACAACGCTATAAATCCCCGCAAACTATAACACACCCACTTGAATTTGTCAACGTAGCTGGTTGAAGAGAATAAGCCAGATAGAGCGTTTTGATGCGTGCGAGTAAGAGAGCTATATTCTTTAGGGTGGATGATAAGCTGAATTTGACAATGCGATAATGAAGCTTATTCCTAAGTAACTTAGGACGATATTATTATTATGTAAAACTTCGTTTTGAACTTTGACTTTGTCGCATACGTTGCGATTGTAACCTGCGACACAATTGTTTCGAATTTCGATTTACTATCTCGATATATGTACTAGCAATCACATAAATGCAATGTTAATAGCAGGACGTAGAATCCAGCCAGTCCTAAGCTTGGTAATGTACTGAGGGAAGTTCATCGAATACTATAAAAATCGTTTGGTAAACGTGTTTAAGTTAAACCGTAGGGTAACACATTAAACATTTAGAAATAGATAGTTGCCAAAATAGATAGTTTTGTCAAAGGTTGACCAATGATCAACGGTGTCGTTGCGTTGTTTAAAAAACGATAACGACACATCAATTGCCAATCATATCGATAAAAAAAAAAAAAAAAAAAAAAAAAAATGAAAGGTCGAAGACATATCGAAAGATATTATTGGATCTAAAGTGAAAGGCCGAAATAAATGATGTCAATCATATCGAAAGATATTATTGGATCTAAAGTGAAAAAAAAAAAAAAAAAAAAAAAAAAAGATGTCAATCATATCGAAAGATATTATTGGATCTAAAGTGAAAGGTCGAAATAAATGATGTCAATCATATCGAAAGATATTATTGGATCTAAAGTGAAAGGCCAAAATAAATGATGTCAATCATATCGAAAGATATTATTGAATCTAAAGTGAAAAAAAAAAATGATGTCAATCATATCGAAAGATATTATTGGATCTAAAGTGAAAGGTCGAAATAAATGATGTCAATCATATCGAAAGATATTATTGGATCTAAAGGCTAAATAAGAATCAAATCGAATGCATTTTGTACTGACTATATATTCAAATAAGAAAAAAAATAAAGAACCGTTTCCTGAGGTGATAGACTGGGACTCGAGTTAACTGGCAGTCTGGCACTTAACAGGTACTTGAGGGACTTTTGTGCGGCTTGCTAGCTAGAGTTTGTTTATTTAAACATTCCAACGTAAACAGAGCCACACTGAACTCTTGTTATTAATAGAGCTTAATCAGTTTAAATATAAACTCAATTGTTAATTTTATAATTAGCATTTTGATTATTTTAAAAATGTTATAATTATTGCAAGAAGTTAATTTGAATGCAGCTAATGCAACATGCACTGTCAATTTAAATGTAAGTAGCAAAAGCAAACACTAGAGTCAGCATAACGTTGTCAGAGCCAAAATGCAACAAGTACTTGCCTTATTTAAATTGATGCATGAACAAGAGGTATAACCTCTTTTGTCGATATGGCAATACAATCACAAACGTGATAACTAACGGTTTCTGCCGTATTTATGCCAATGTAGAGATGAGCACTTTGGCACTTAAAACGTAATGCAGTAAACTGCTCCTGAGTTACAAAGATAATGCTCAGTTACCAATTCCTAGTACAATGAATGAGAACAGAATAAAAGGAGTTTTCTAATGTTATTTCCAAAAACACTACAAAACAAAGGCCAATAAAAGAAAAAGTCCCAACTTTTGTCAAATGACAAGATACAAAATCTCAAAAAAGAAGCTAAAACGGTCCATTTTTTTTAACTCAAAATCCTGTCAAATGACAAGATAATAAATGCTTAAATAAAAAACTAAAAATGTCCACTTTAGAGACTCAACCTCTAGTCAAATGACAAGTTACAAAAAGCTAAAAAAAAAAAAAAGAAGCTAAAAATGTCCACTTTAGAGACTCAACCTCTTGTCAAATGACAAGATAATAAAGGCTTAAATGAGAAGCTTAAAAGGTCCACTTTTCTAGACTATATTTTTCAAGTCAATGACGATGCAACAATTGATTACAAATTTGCATGTGCAAAGCTTATTGGATGAACAGTTAAGACAGTAAAACTGGCTCTAAATGATTAGTGGTAAAAACTAATAATTTGGGTAAAAGCTGCCATTGACCCTAATGTACCTACTACAAAAGGTTTTGGTCTGAATTCCACTAAAAAAAATAACAAATTTCCAAATTCGAAAAGGTTTATCTAGAGATTTCTATTTTCAAAACAATTCAATCAATTTGGTCAACGAATCTTGTGGATGAAAGCTACCATTTTCGTTAATGTACTAAAACAAACACTTGGTCTGAATGCCACTGAAAATAAACAAATGTTCAATTTCGCAAAATTAAATCTAGAGATCTCTATTTTCAAAACAATTTGACAACCTCATAGTTAAGTCCCAATTCCTGGAATCAAAGGTAAAAACACAATACGAGCTAAAGACATGGAACCCGTAAATAGAACCATAATCTAGGGTTTCCCCAAGTTTTAAAGCCTGATAATGTTATTCTTATAATTTGGACATGCATATAGCCTTAGATAATATATAATACTAAGGTAGTGTAGCTAAGAAAACCACACATGATTATCACCCCTAAATTCCAGACTGCAATATTTTTCTATAAAGTAAAAATCAAAAATGCTTTTGTTCATGCATATTAAATATAGAATATATATGTCACGTCGAAGTACTTATGTATCATAGGACCGCCATCATTACTCCCATTGCCTAGAGGCAATTCCTTTATTCTTGATAGGAACAGGTGAACTTCAATTACACACAACACTGGATTGAAACTCAAGAGCATTTATTTGACTTAGTTACAGACACTTTAGAGTTTTCAAATGAACTTGAAGCTAAAACCACATCTTGTGGCTCGCTAGATTACAAAGCCTCGGAGATCAAGCAAGAAACTCCAGGATACTCTTTTAAATCTTTACACAATCACTTTATGACAATTAGCGTTACATGATTATTAGGTTTTCAAACATCTAATCAGTCAGCAGATTTATTAAACAGTTTTACAGTTATTATTTTTACACACACCGTGCACCGTACGCGCCATGCGCGTTCTAAGTCGGCGGGACCTCCATATTGTTTTTGTTTAGACACTAATTACTTGGATAGTTGAGTAAAGTTAGCAAACAATACTAAAATGCTGATCAGTTAATTATTTTAACATTAAACAACCTCAATACTCACAAATACAAAGTGGTTTGTAGTTTATTATTGAAATAGTAATCTAATAACAAAACTATTCAAGTTTCCGGTGATCTAACAATCTTACTAATTAGAAAGTTTCTCATTATTACATAGCTGTGTAAAATAGTCTTATGACTTCTTAGTATTTAATCATTTACTCAAATTTGTTTAGTTCTCGTATTAAATTATTAAATCTGGTTATTGGTCATACAAATTATAACATCCGCCATTGTTTGACAACTTAATAAGAATAACATAATCAAACACATTTACTTCGTCAAATGTGCAATAGTTAAAATAAGAACAGATCCAAAAGTCCTACAATAAGTGTTCCTGTTTTATTTAAACATCTCGTATTAATCAAACATTTAAATTAGCATAATAATGATCATTCGAACAGATTATTAACTGATTCCACAGTGAGTCAATAGATGGCGCTGAACTCAAAACCCAACTTAAATAGATATTGACACTTAAAATTATTAATTAGAATAATAAATTAGCAAATTCACGCCTACGCGGCGACATATATATATAATATACATATATTGCTTGGCGAAGGAGTGCTAAAACTTATAAACAACAAATGTAATAAAACGACAAAAGAAAAAAGGGAATTGTCAAACGCACGCGTCTGCTACTGCGATTGATCGAATCCAAAATTTGCATCACTTGACTGACGTTTAATTGTGATGCGTTTATAATAATTTAACTGGTTGGTGAAATCGACGGTTAAACACAAACGCTCAAGTACTTGGAAAGTATAAAAGTAATCCAGTTTTCTGGATCAATTTTGTTGGCAAGTGGATCCTTAATTTCACAACTATAAAATCGAGCTATAGTTTTGAAACTAAAATATTGTGTCTCTTTAATGCCTACCCTTGGCTACAATGACACAAAAGTTAAGAGAAACGAACTCTTTAACTGGTTCTTTGGCCAAATAAAAACAAAGACCTAGTTTAATCATGAGTCCAGAGTATTTAAATATGAAATATGTTTAAATCCATAAGGACTACTAATGTAAAATCTAAATATTTTACACAAGGTCGAAATTGTGAAACTTCTAGATAAAACACAATAATAGTGTTATGAAATATATTTCAAAAGCCGTAAATCGTAAAATTAATTAGATATTCAAATAACATCCAACAACGGCAGATAATACTGTTATTAGTTATTCAATACATGCTGTATCAAACGAGGCATAATGTCTTTCACTAATGGCCTCAGAAAAACAGGCATTTTTGTACGAGTCAGTCACCAGTCAATACGAAAAGCAGACTGATAATTAGTGAATGAAGACCACCTCAGACATTACCCTACGACTCGACGTAGTTCTCTTAAAATCTATATGATTTGATCATCAGACATAATTCTCATTCATAATAATAAAAAAAATAAAAAAAACCTGTAGGCCACATAGGCCGGAAGGTTATCGATCAAGAAGTGATGATTCGTAAGACTTTAAATAAAACACTGTATTGATTAAAACATATTATATAATATGTTAGTATTTAATGCAAATACTAAATGCTGAGTATTTCTATAATCAAAAGTAGGTTATTAGACCTACTGTAGCGTTACGTATAGCGCCGGGGAGCTATACGTAAGCCACGTTATTAAAATTAAGATAAAAGGTAAAAATTAAATTAAATTATGAAAATAAAAGGATATAGAGAGCAGAACTATGGTCAGCTTCGCACGACGTGGGCAGCTATCCAGGCAGCAGCTCGGGCAAGAAGTCGTGGAATGCCCGAGGTAGGTAGGTGATCAGGCAGCTACGACGGACATGCAGGCAATCGGGCAGGTAGGCAGGTCAGCAGACACCACGGGTAGGTGGTCCAGGCAGGCAATCAGGCAGGTAGGCAGTAGAATAACAGCAGAATGGATAGCAGGATGGATAAACAGGCAAACGGGTAAGTACGTAGGCTCCGAGGGGTGTGGAGGCCGGCTATGGCTCAATACGCCAAACAGCGAGCCCTTTGATACGTCGTGACGACTGAGGAGTATTATGTACCAGTAAAGATGCACACATTTATAAGTATCACACTCAATTATTAATATTTATTGCACTTCAAAGGTTTGATACACACACAATTCACAGGCCGCTTATATAGTATAAAGAGTTTGCTGATACAATCGTAAAATTGGTAATCTTAAATATTCCACCGACTTTCAGCGTTCAGACCAGTTCCAAGACTGAAAAAAGCTGAAGCCCGTTTTTCATTCGATCTGCCATCTCTTCTCAATTTCAAATTCAAATCTCAATCAGAACAGAGCGAATAAAAACGGCTTTACAAAGGCGGGTCAGTCTGCTCTGACCTTACAATAATGTACAACTAGCTTAAGGAAAGGTCTAGGTATTATAGTCCATGGTACCTATGGTATGTCTATGGCTTTAAGAAAATAAAATAGACAGACATATGTCATGTCAGATAAAACTTCACAGTAGAAAAATATTACAAGAAGAATTATAAATTACGAATATAATTTAAGTTTAGATATTTAAAACAGTCAGAAATAACTAAATATGCTTTCCAGATGTAATAATACAAAGAATATATATAAAAATGAGTTACACAAATTGATGCGATATCAAAAGATGTGAAGATGGATTGTGGAGTGTTATGAAACGTAAGTAGATCTTTAATAAATACCACACTACTTAAAACTTAATTATTGTCTACATGCAAAATAATGTGTGAGTACTTTTAATACTTTACGTAGTATAATGTGTAGTGCTATTCTGGGTGCATTGTCCTCACATATGTGAATTTATTAATGTATGTACTCATGTACCTAAATATTGTAAAAATCATTCTTTTTAAAAGAGTAAGTATGGAGTTTCTTGTGCATTCTTCTCCATAACAAGCTACTTTCCGAATGCACGGTAGAATTAACTTTTATTCCATGTAAATTTAAATTGTGACATTCAAAAGTGCCGCTTGGTGGCCCAGTTGAAATAAATATCTTTTGTCTTGTCTCAATAAATATCTTTAATGTAATAACACTTGCAAAATAATTATTATTATAAAAAGGAAGAGATGTGGTATCCTATAATAAACGACAGAGCAATACGTGCCTGCGTCTACCTACTTATTAATTATTAAGTTGTCACCCACATCGGTGACAGGACGTATCCATGTGGAGCTCTGTGCTTACTGATAATTTGAGTGTATTATTATAAACCCCAACCCCTAATTAGTGAACACCACAGTATTTACTAACAAAGCACTGACAGCTCATTCAGGTGACAGCAGGAGCGAATATTTTTTGTTCGCTCTAATCATGTGTTTTGTTATGTATGTGTGCTTTAGAGGAGGCCTGTGTCATTGTCTGGAAACATTAATGTGTGTGATGTGATATATAATGTTCTCAAACTCATTTGTACTAACTCAGCAAAATTGATGTACATCAGAAACAACATTCTATATCAAAATTATTTTAATTTTGTTGTTGAGTAGAGGGTAGCCCTAAAAAAAATGCCGTTTTACTTTGTTAATAAACATTGTGTCTTCAAAATGGCTGGAGTGTAATGATTGTAATAATAGTAAATATCAGATATAGGAGGAAAAATGTTTACTTACCCGCTACGTAGATTTTATTATGATAGTATCTAATTTAGTAAGTTTTGTAATAAAATAATTATTAAAGATGAAATACCTGTGAAAAACATAATTTATATTTATCTGGTGATCTAACCGCAAATAAGGGGCTGGTCTACTTACAAGATCCGCCACATAAAGAATTTTCGTATTGGCAAAATGGTAAGTAGGATCTTAATACTGGATCAAAATGTTTCCTCGCGTTATTTTTTTAGTTACGACTCAAACCCACAAACTGAAACAAGTAGAGATGGTGACTGATTTCTAATAACTCCGCTACTGCCTAGCTGACTTATACAAAATGTAAGTTTCAAGTTCAAAACGGTTGAAAAGGTTGGTACAAGAGACCTTCGTTAACCCATTGTTTGGACTGAAATAACCCAAAAAGGCACTATATAAAGAATTCCGAATAACTTTTCCATTTCACTTTTCTAAAAGTTGCCTTTTTACCCACATGCAGGCTTTTGTTGACCACTACAACCACTAAAACCCTAAAAGGGCCGAGGCCTTTCACAAAGTGTAATGGAATCATAAAATGTTTGTTGTTTACTTTATATTAAATAGAATGTTACTCACACTCGATACAAATAAAACAGCATTGTTAGTCTCTCGCTGACTTTCTCTTCGCTGTGAATTCACTCATTAATGGATTCCATTGCACAAATTTAATAACTAGTCTCCATGCATTTTGCGAATACGTGCTTTTTTTAAATTTACTTATGCAATGAAGTTTTATGAAAAGAAGTTTGTGATTGTTAGCATCTGTTGCACCACATTCGTTTTCTCGATATTTGAGCGTCCTAATAGAGTAGAATCGACCCTTATTTGAATAATTTCCATTAGCTTGCTGTTTACTTTACCGTCCCTTTATTTCACATCCAGTGTATATGACTGGAATGACGGCACACTACAAGCACATTGTTTTATATTTTAGAAGCATAAATAGAGTGATGTAAATAATTTCACTCACTAATATCCCTTATGTATATAAGAAATAGTATCATATTTAATAGTGATTTTTTATACCATCTCTCTTGAACCTTACTTAGTTATTGTGTAGCTAGGCACTATCTATAAATACCATCATCATCAGCCTTTTAATATTCCCATTGCTGGGATATCACACCATGTTAACTCAATTATGATTGTTAACAATTAAATTCGATCACTTCCAAGGAATAAGCTAGCTCGGATGTTCAGTATGTACACGTGGATATTCTTGGATTAGCAACAAACAGATGCAGATCTATTATTATCTTATTTATTATTGGTACTATTTCTCTGTAAAAACATAATCTATGAGTTATGCAGACACTTTGGTAAGCAACATTGATTACATAATCGTTATAATTATGTACATAATCAAACTAGTAGAAAACAAACAAGGCAAGTGTTTTCAGTAAGCTTGAACTAATAAGAAGCTCTTTAAAACTTACAAGTTACTCCAGCTGGCGCAGCTGTGGTCTAGATGGAACCTACACAGAGACGAAATAAAAACAGGCAAGTTATGTATAGCAATAGAACCGAAAGGAAATTGCACCTGTGTAGCAGACGTAGTAGCGCAATACGCGATACGTATGTAGATAGACAGATGTAGCTGTACTATGGCGTAGCATTTACGCTTTGCTAAGGCGTAGCATGTACTCTTTGTTACGGCGTAGCATGTACACTGTGCTAAGGCGTAGCATGTGCTCTTTGTTACGGCGTAGCATGTATACTGTGCTAAGGCGTAGCATGTACACTTTGCTAAAGCCTAGTATGTACTCTTTGTTACGGCGTAGCATGTACACTGTGCTACGGCGCAGCATGTACACTTTGCTAAAGCTTAGTATGTACTCTTTGTTACGGCGTAGCATGTTCAGTGTGCTACGGCGTAGCATGTACTCTTTGTAACGGCGTAGCATGTACTCTTTGTTACGGCGTAGCATGTACACTGTGCTACGGCGTAGCATGTTCACTGTGCTAAAGCGTAGCATGTACTCTTTGTTACGGCGTAGCATGTACACTGTGCTAAGGCGTAGCATGTACTCTTTGTTACGGCGTAGCATGTACACTGTGCTAAGGCGTAGCATGTACTTTTTGTTACGGCGTAGCATGTACACTGTGCTACGGCGTAGCATGTTCACTGTGCTAAAGCGTAGCATGTACTCTTTGTTACGGCGTAGCATGTACACTGTGCTAAGGCGTAGCATGTACTCTTTGTTACGGCGTAGCATGTACACTGTGCTAAGGCGTAGCATGTACTTTTTGTTACGGCGTAGCATGTACACTGTGCTACGGCGTAGCATGTAGACTGTGCTAAAGCGTAGCATGTACTCTTTGTTACGGCGTAGCATATACACTGTGCTACGGTGTATCATGAACGCCGTGCGACGGCGTGGTATGCGTTAAAAGCCTCTTGGGATCTACAAGGCTATCTATACCAATATTATAAAGAGGAAAGATTTTTTTGTTTGTTTGTCTGTACCGAATAGGCTCCGAAAATACTGTACCGATTCACGTTCACCAATAGAAAGCTACATTATTCCTGAGTGACAATAGCTGTTTTTTAATCCCGAAAACGGGTTCTGTGGGGTGGCCAACGGGAGCGAAGCTGCGGGGAACAGCTAGTATTTCATAAAATACTTCTTTTGGATAACTAAATCAATTATTCATTTATAAAGTTTGTAATATGAAGCTTTAAGCTAACTAAGCGT
The DNA here is from genome assembly GCA_949775005.1 of Orthosia gothica. NCBI lineage: Eukaryota > Metazoa > Arthropoda > Insecta > Lepidoptera > Noctuidae > Orthosia > Orthosia gothica. The sequence goes on from CATKRY010000173.1 coordinate 245,835, forward strand.
GTATGCAAAACTTCAGCTCAATCAGCCAACCGATTATCTCCAATGATAACTCCTTTAAAATTCAATTGCATGATTTAATCCACACATACTAACTAACAAGGCAAGTTACATACAAGCTTATAAATATAACTGAATCTTTTTAGATATAGTCTTTGCGATATTCGTGATGGCTCGAGGCGATTCAAAACCAAAATCAAAATCATTTTTTTTATTTCATATAGGCCTACATGGGCACTTATAAAACGTCGACAAAAGGTGCACGGTTTGGGTTGGTCGTTTCCTTTGGAGAAGAACCGGCAAGAAACTCCATGGTTACTCTTTAAAAAAATGGTTTGGTTTTACAATATTTCCTTGTTACAGCATTAGTACTTAGATATGAGGGGACAAAGTAGTTTTTTTTTATGTAGTTTGCCATGGCTTGTGTCAAATAAATGTGTTTTCTTACTTTCTTTCTTTCTTTTACAATAAGTGGTAAGAAAAACAAAAAAAAATAATTACATATTATATAAACAAAAGAAAATAAAACGAGTTAAAAAGTTAACAAATGTTATCAGGTCATCTAGAAGGCCTACAATGTTCACACATTTACAAAACAATCGGTAAAGGAATCTATACAAAAGTAAAATAAAAAAATTACTAAATCTAACATGTGGCACAAATGTTGTTATCAGTGCTGTAACTATTCTCAGCAAAGGGCTATGAAGATGATTGAAAACCATTGTAAAAAGACTAATTAAAAACAGAAAAAAAAAACAAAAAACTAATGAGATTGAGAATAGTTAGAGACATCCACATATTTGTGCCGTTTATGAGTTACCAGGGAAGCCGCATGCGCAGAAGGAGCTAAAGCCAATTTTTTTATCTTCAACGAAGTCCTTGATTTTATAATATGCTTTTTTAATAAGGATACGTTTGATGTAGTTTTTGCACTTTCCATCGGTCAGTTCTATAACTGACTTTGGCAACTTGCTATAAAAGCGTATACTGTTTATATGAAAAGACTTGCTAGTTTTTGTTAATCTGAATTTGGGTATTACAATTTCGTGCTTACTGCGTGTATTTAAATTATGTAAGTCGCTTCTAGTTTTGAAATGCCCTCAATTTTTGCGGACATACAAAATATAAAGTGAAGGTAGAGTCAGTATATCGATTTCTTTAATTTTTTTATTTTATAGATCGCGCGGATTGCCCTCTTTTGTAAGATGTAAATTGAGTCAACATCTGCTGCTGATCCCCACAGCAGAATGCCATAAGACATAAGATTCGATTTTTATCTCACTGATAAGTGATTTTTAGTAAGCAAAATTGCAAGAACGTTCACATGGACGCAATGCAATTCAATTCGACTGATTTGAACTTAAAATTTTCTTAGAAAATACTCGTACGATATCGCTCATATCAATATCAGTATCGATGGAATTTAAGTACTTTATTTTATTTCCCATGCTGCTTTATTCCTGAGTGACATAGGCTATTTTAAAATCCCGAAAACGGATCCTGTGGGGTGGTACACGGGAGCGAAGCCGCGGAGAACAGCTGGTATTATATAAAATTAGGCCTCCTACTAGGTGGGCCGATGACCTGGTTATGGTTACTCGAATGTGCTGGATGCGAGACGCACGGGATCGGTCAATGTGGCGACGCCTGGGAGAAGCCTATGTACAGCAGTGGACGTCTTTTGGCTGAAATGATGATGATAATGACTTAGTGTATTTCATCCTCGACTCCTAGCTTTATTATTATTAACTTGTTATTTTTTTACGTAGAGAAAATAATACGAAGCTTAATTTTACCAAAGAACAGAACAAAACCCTGTACATATTATTGTTTTTGTTTAACTTTGTTCGACACGCATCAATTTCCCAAAATTAAAGTACTTCATGTTCATTGAATGACTTAAAAAGGATGCTAAAGATGTCTGTCTTTAGCATCCTCGATATTGTGGTGAGTAAGTATTTGTGGTGTACACGTATAGATTTTAAATAATAAACCATATTTCTCATTAACTATGATGAATAAATGCTACGAATTTTGAATAAGGATATCGAAAAGCCATACCTTATGAAGGACACGGTAAATTTTCATTTCGATAATAAAATTAACAACTCTCGTCGGAATTTCAATATTAAATGCAGGAAACAGTGCGTTTGATCAAATAACCTTAGAGTAATGTTTTACCTTCAAAGCGTCAATAGTATTCTTGAAGTGTTTTGCTGTTGTGGCTTTAGTATAGTTTCAGTGCTCTGAATAAGTAAGATTATGCAAAATCAAGAAGTTTTTCTTTTGTAAAGCATGCACATCAATTTTATAAAATGGTTGCTTGTATCAGCTTCTTATCAATAAGACAACTTTAAGTTTTTATTTCTAATTTCGATATATTTTTCCGTTTTCATTATCCAGATACAGTTAAGTACATGGCCACTGTTTTTCTTGGTATCTGAGATAAGTTTTATAAACTTATGTTTCCGACTACATCCGACTATAATGGCTTTTGTTTTCTATATTACAACAAATCATTTATTTGAATAAACTCCTGTTGAGTTACTTTTTTTATTGTTCTTGTGTACAATACCAGCAGTAGATAAATTAAGTTGTTGGATGCTTGTTTGTGGTTGGAAATAATAGCGTGCGATCTTTTTGTTTTTCTTTTCACTGTCAGAGTTGTAGTTTAAGTATTCCCTAAGTTATGGTGGGCCTAAAGAATTGATACGGCGTTATTAACTGTACTTATATAAAAATGTGTAGTGCCATTAAATAACATAATAGCCAGTGTGTGGTATGCCAATTTACTGTTAAATATAAACATATTGGAATAGCATAAAAGGATCAAGATATTAATGTTTCACTACAGTAATCTACATTTTAATGTTGAACAGCTTTCATTATAAATTTGTGTCGCTATACAATACAACAAATGAGCCTGTCACATACAAATACGAGATATCACATAAACTGCGGGATGACGTCACAGTTAAGTGGTGCACCCCACATTTACATATTCACTCAAATTTTTACTGCAGATGATATGAACAAGGACGCGTCAAAATGTTAGATATGGTAAAATGTAACGGCTCGCGCTCACGTGAGAACGAATTTAGCGAAAAAGTGGAATATCGACGTGAATTTACATTTCCCTTTGGGAAGTGAAGTAACGATTAGAGTTTTTCATTTTTCGGGTTTCGTTCCCCCAAAAGGTGAAAAATCTAACCCTTATAGGATAACTTCGTTGTCTGTCCGTGTGACAAGATCTTTTTCTCTGGAATCCCTGCCGGTATCAATTTGAAATTAAAATCATAATTCTCAGGTCAGCTACGCCTTGGAGCTGTGAAAAAAGCAAACTTCAAAATATCTTCAATTAAAATTTTGATTGCATTGGCAAAGAACCTTGTAAGCTCTAATCTAACTTGGACTACAAAGTTCTTCAGTAATAACATAATATATTACAAGAAGTCATGTTCTGATTCAGACTGATTACTTCTGGCTTTGTAAATATTATCGAGTTATAAAAGAAGCAGGTAGCGTATAATACCTATGGAACAATTTTGAATAATTTGCCTCGTGCCGAAAATCAAGAAGAGGGACAAAAATTGTTTAGGAATTTCCTGAAATCAATTTGGTATAATTTATTTTTGGCTCGCCAGGTTCATTGGAAGTCAATTTTTATTTAGGGACGAATGGAATAATAATATAATTTGATTATCAGGTTATTCTATTGACACTAAGTACTGCGCTAGGACAGATCATTCAAAGTGTTTACCATCGATGCGACGTGCTGTTGACTATACCATGACTACGAGTGCTACTTATAATGGGTAATTTCTTATTTATACTCTAAGGTATCACTCTTTTACAATCATTTCATTTTTTCCGATGTTACCTATTTGCAGTTTCATGAAGACACTTTATTTATTAAGACCCGTCATGACTTTCCGCGGTAAAATATTGTGTTAGCTCTCAGTTATAATTCTGATCTAAATTTGAATTATTCGGATTTGCCCATTTGCTATATCGTATTTTTGCGTTGTACTACTTTCCTCTTTAAAATATTACTCCCACCATGCAGTACTTATAACAGCTTTCTAAAACAAAATTCTCGAGAAAATTTATATTAACATGCTCTGGAGTTCAAACATTGTTATAATATTTATAAATATAACTGCGCATAGCTTCACTAAAATTAATTCTATTCTACAAACAGATTTTCTGTTCCATTGACTTCACAGTACGAGTTTATTCGGGTAACGTAGCTGAGACAAATGTGCTTAAGTTTCACATCAAACTGCCACTACATGCGGCTGTACCTCTCAAAGACAGTTTCTGAATGTTGATAATACGGCAAACCCTAAAAATTAAAAGGTCTGCCTCATAGCGCTATCCTTATTTCTTTTGAGGTTTTTGGTTAATTTTATCAAAGTTTTCAGTATTTCGCTTCAGTCTGTTTTCGCTTTTCGTTGGTATTTGATTTGCTCTTATCACTGTTAGATCATCATCATCATTTTAGCCGAAAGACGTCCACTGCTGGACAAAGGCCTCCCCCAGGCGTCGCCACATTGACCGATCCCGTGCTTCTCGCATCCAGCGCCTTCCCGTAACCTTAACCAGGTCATCGGTCCACCTAGTGGTAGGCCTGCCAACGTATCGTCTTCCGGTTCGCGGTCGCCATTCCAGAACTTTTCGGCCCCATCGGCCATCCGTTCTGCGAGCAATGTGCCCTGCCCACTGCTACTTAAGTTTGGCAATTCTTCGGGCTATGTCAGTAACTTTGGTTCTCCTGCGGATATCATCATTTCAGATGTGATCACGCAAGGAAATCTCGAGCATAGCCCTCTCCATTGCCCTTTGGGTGACTTTAAGCTTTCTGATAAGGCCCATTGTGAGCGACCACGTCTCGGTCCCATAGGTGATCACTGGCAACACACACTGGTCATAGACTTTTGTCTTGAGACACTGTGGTAAATTGGACGAGAAGATACCACGCCACTTCCCGAACGCCGCCCAGCCGAGTCGGATTCGACGGTTGACCTTTTTCTCGAAGTTGGACCTACCCAACTGGACCGTTTGTCTCAAGTAAACATAATCGTCTACAACTTCGAGTGTAGAGTCTCCGATCTTGATAGGAGTGGGTGTTACATGGGCGTTCACCATGACCTTGGTTTTGTCCATGTTCAATTTAAGACCCACTCTTTCGAAAGGTCTACTAAGGTCATCGAGCATTTTACTAAGGCTCTCCATGGTCTCAGCCATGACCACTATGTCATCGGAAACCGAAGGTGAGTGATGTACTCGCCATTAAAGTTGATGCCAAGCCCCTTCCAGTCCAGAACCTTGAAGACGTCCTCCAGCGCAGCAGTGAACAGTTTCGGAGAAATCACGTCTCCCTGTCTTACGCCGCGCTGGAGAAGGATTGGTTTCGAGGTCTGATCCTGAAGACGGACTGACATGGTGGCGTTTTTGTACAGACACTTCAACACCTCAATGTACCGGTAGTCGATCTGGCACCGTTGGAGATACTGCAGTACAGCCCAAGTCTCGATCGAATCGAAGGCTTTCTCGTAGTCCACAAACGCTAAACAGAGAGGCAGGTTATACTCTTCGGTCTTCTGTATAACCTGCCGCAGCGTATGTATGTGTCTTGTTCGGGTCGTCGTCATCATCGTCAATCGTCAAACCTGCGCACGAGACGATTCGTGATGACTCTTGAAAACTACTTGTAAACATGGCTAAGAAGCGAGATGGGCCTAAAGTTCTTCAGCCGAGCATTGTCGCCTTTCTTGAAGAAGAGTACCACCATACCCCTGCACCATGCCTGTGGCGTTTTGCCCTTGAGTATGACGGAATCAAAAAGCTTCTGAAGGGCCTTGAGGACCGGTTTTCCACCCGCCTTCAGGAGTTTAGCCGTCATTCCGTCATCACCTGGCGCTTTGTTGTTTTTAAGCTGTTTCAGAGCCATGCTAATCTCGTACAGGCTGACGTCCGGGATACCTTCGGTATAGTGTCGGGTCAATCTAGCTCTTGTGTCGTTTGCTAGACTCGCAACGGGTTTGCTGATTGATGTGTACAACTGTCCATAGAATGTCTCGATCTCCCTCAGAAGCTCCGGTTTGGCGGATACGATCCTGCTATTTTCGGTCTTCAGTTTCGTGAGCTAGCTCTGCCCAATAGCCAGATCCCTTGAAAAAACCTTGGAGCCTTTATTTCGCTCAATCGCGTCTTTAATACGCTCGGTATTAAAGCGGCGGAGGTCTCTTTTCAAGTCTATTGATCTGCCGGTATTTGCACGCCTCATCTGAAGACTGCAGGATCATCTCACGCCTCTCCTTCATAAGCTTGAGGGTATGATCAGAGAGCTTTTTGTTTCTATCTGTACGACGGGTCTAGAAAAACTTAGACCCGGCCGTATGGACAGCTTCCACGAACCCGTCGCAGTATTCGTCCACGGAGCTCCCTAGGCACTCAAAACGATTCTGAAGTTCGAGCTGAAAGCTCTCGGGGTTTTGGACCTGGACCTGTGTTGGACGGAGCGTGGACTTCATCAGTCGAGACCTTTCAAGCTTAATATTAATGTTCAATGTGCCTCTTACCATGCGGTCATCGCTCCCGGTTTTTACCGAATTGATCACAGAGACATCATTGAACATTTGCTTCTTGGTTGACATGATGAAGTCGATCTCATTTTTTGTTGCACCATCGGGGCTCTGCCAGGTCCACTTCCTGTGTTCACGCTTTTTGAAGAAGGAGTTCATCATATAGAAGCCCTCCTTCTCCATAAAACTGGCCAGTAGGTGATCCCGGTGGTTCCGTCGTCCAACTCCAAATTGCCCTACTTGCAGCTCATCCTCGTCTCGTTTGCCCAGTTTCTTGTTGAAGTCCCCTATGACAACGGTGAAGTGAGTTTTGAAACCATGCATGGCTCTGGAGATATCCTTATACATGGTCTCTACCTCGTCGTCGGGGTGTGCCGAGGTTGGGGCGTAGACCTGTATGACCTTCAGCGAATATCTAGAGGATATTCTGAGTATAAGGTACGCCACCCTGGGCGACACACTCTCGATCTTCACCACTTTGTTCACAAGGGACCTGTGGACGATAAACCCGACACCACCCTGGGACTGCCGGTCACCCTCTCGGAAATAGAGCAGGTTACCGGATTTGAGGATTATCGAGTCCTCCCCCTCTCTTCGGACTTCAGATAACCCTATAATGCTACATCGCAACCTGCTCAATTCCTCTTCGAGCTCGGTGATCTTCTCGTCGGTCCGAAGTGTACGTTGCCAGGTCCAGTCGTCGGTGATTGTTGAGGTAGCCGGATCTCGACCGGAGATTCTTAGCACCCCTTGCCATGCCGTAACCTTGACCGCTACCGTAGTCGAGGGTAGGCAGGCTGCCGGGCACTAGGGGCCATTTTTTGTTCATAGGAGGGGTTTTGCCATAATCGCCACGCTTGGCAGGCGGGTTGGCGATCGCAGTATGGTTGTTATAGGAGCACAGAGAACGCTGCTGCCCATTCTCTGGTTTGTCCTTTAGTTGCCTTTTACGACACCCACGGGCAGACATGGGATGTCATGTTAGATGTTTTACGTTAAACTTAAATGTATCCTGTTTTTTTTCTTATGTATCGTGCTTTTTTTCTTATGTCACATGAAGAGATAAGATATACAATAATATCAGCTCAACTGTCCATATTTCCGAATCGGATTCAAACAATGGTAATTTCTATTGTGTCTGGAAATTGACACTTTGAGGGCTATAAAGAAACCAACACTATGTCAGTTGCTCACACAAAAGGAAACCGTACTATTACCTAGATAAGTTCATAGCAAGCAGAATGGGATACGATTAAAATATCTATAACGTAACATCAAAACAGGGCTTTGTTCATTCTTGGAACTGGAATCAAATTTTTCGTCTGCCATTCTAGAAAAAAATATTTCACTTTCACCGCAGCGCCCGAGGCAACGTAACGCATATATATTTATTGTTCAAAAATAAAACATTGGAATTGAATACCATACAATTTTTTTTTTTAATCCTTGTATTATCAAAGGAAACTTTTTATTAATTGAATGCTATCACAAAAAAAAACAACAGAACAACATTCTATTTTTGTTACAATTTGGTTACTTTATAAGGCATAATTTCTCAAAAGGGAACCTATTTCAACAAACCTCTAACACAATATTGTCCATGAAATAATAAAGTTTTAAAGTTAAGAAAAACTCATAAAACTTTCGCTGTTATAACGTTGTCACTCTATCTAATATCCCTCCATGTACTTCTGAACTTCGTCATCATCATTGCCAAATTAATTTGATACAAACATTTCCCTTTGTTATCTTGTAAGTTGATGCTTATTTAAAATTTAAACGATAAAAGACAAATCGCAATGAGCCTATTAAATTGAACACCAGAGCAATGGCGAGGGTCAATGATTAGGATTAAAAGATTCTAAAACAAAGAATGAGGCAAACATTAATCACATAGTGGCCAGTTAAAGTAATAAATGACTCCTTTTAGTCTCCGTTCTCTTTCCATTTACTTTTTCCATAAAAGTACCTAATGATAGTTTTTTTAATCGCAATCGTTCATTTGCTAGAAATTCTAAATAAACTTTGAGGCGGTTCAAATAGATTTCAATTGAAGATTAGTGAAGAGTAATCAAATGTACTCGGAGTGGTTGAACAATGTCAGTTTAGATTAACTTGAAAAAATTATGAGTTTTGGTCACTGCTTAATAACAAAAATATCTGATAATGTTAACCTTTGTTTTTCTTTGTTCCAGGCTAGCTTGGCACCTGCTCACGCTCACGCTGCTCAGCGTGGCCGCCGAGCACAGGGAGCACCAGGGACCACAAACCTGCGGTGGACACTTGAAGCGACACGTGGGCACGATCACGACGCCAAACTTCCCAAACCCTTTCCCTGTCCCGATCAAGTGTAAATGGATAATAGAACACGACATAGTGAATGGGACTATATCGATATACTTTACTCAGCAGTACACTACCAGTGGCTTGACGTTCACTGAGTACATGTATTATGACGAATCTTACAAGTTGGGCGAGAGGAGAGCGCTCACCGTCACCGAAGACAACATCACCAGGATTAAGTGGTTACAGGTATGTTTCTTTGTACCAAGTTGATATTATTAACTTTAATTCTTTCGCGTTTCATCATTAACAAACTATATATCACGGGAATTTAACGCGATGATTTCGATCATTTATTTACCTAAATGAGCAGTGGTGGCCCAGTGGTATCGGCTGCGACTTACAAGTTGTAGATCGTGGGTTCGAGCCCAGGCAGGCGTCTTACTTTGTGTAAATTATTTCATCACCACTGCTCTCAAAACGGTGAAGGAAAACATCGTGAGAAAACCGGCATGTCCTAGAACAAAATATTCGAAGACATGTGACATCCACCAACCCGCACTGGGCCCGCGTGGTGGATTACGGCTCATTACCTCTCACAGAGAGGAGGTCTATGTCCCAGCAGTGGGAACATTAATAGGCTGATGATGTGATAGTGTCATGGTGTCTCAGTGTATTGGCTCCGTTGGGGCAGAAAATTCTTCCTCTACCCTCACCTTTCTACACACAACACTAACCGTGTCCTTATTCTGTAAGTTCGCTGACTGCACAAAACGCAGTAAAGTTTTTTGAATCACTGGATTCCACGCCGCGTATAATTTGTAGCCGTCATCCCGATTGAACGTTTTGTGTTTTTTTATTTCAATCGCTTCACGCACAATTATTGAATAGAAGTGGCGTTCCGTGTAGAGGACTTGTGGACGATGAAATTCAATCCAGTGATTGCTGCCGCCTTCTAATAGGTGTTCGTAAGTTGATATTTATGTGAAACAATTTATGTACCTACTTACTTTGCCCAATCAACCAATGTATATGATTACACATAACCCCGTGTCGATGCGTACTTGGTTTCAGTATCACGTCTACCGATGTCCTTAATGGATGTCATGTATACTATTCGCGACAATTTTGCAACCAATATAACTAAGTGTAAGCAAATAGAATGCACATTTATGTCCTTAAAAACTTCTGCGAAGAGGAAGTACAGATAAGTGTGATAAATAGCGGTAGATTGTTATTATAATGAAAAATTGTGCACGATACTGCGTCGAGCGGCTCACTGTGTGGAGGAGGGTAATAATGTGCCACATTACTGTAATTATTCAACGAGAAAACTTCCATAATGTTTGTCATCGTCTGCACCGCGGTGCGATCAGAAAATAATTTTGTTCAGTTTTATTCACTTGGAGCGAACATGATGCTTGAACTTGAGGTTATTATTTCTTGTTTTGGTTTGTTTTTGTGGTTTAGGTAATTATTTTGTATTTACTTTCAAGCCTTTCCATGCACGGGGCATTTTCAAAATAGCCAACAAATTTAATTTTATTTATTGCATAACTGAGATATTTTAAACATTTCATGAGAAGCGTAACGTTTAGTATAATCTCAGAAAGAACTTGTTTAAATGATGCTTCGAAATTGCGGATATCAAACAACTGCTCGCTTGCACGGAGCCGAAACAAATACGTCTTAGTTTTACTATTCTTAAACTTTATAATATCTCATTCTACCTTTACACACCCCTCTTTAATATCGTCTCATTCAGTTCTAGAAAGTGGGGAGGTATTTTATTGTAACAGTACCTCATAAAAGATGACGCTTCTTTAGCCAGCCTTAAACCTGGTTGAATTAATGGTCCCTATTTCTAGTTACATATTATGATTATAATTTGATTGAACGTTTTAAAGTATTAATTTCATAGCTGTTTGCACTCTTCAAACTAATTTAATGAATAGTTTAATGTTTAAATGCAATATAAGTATACCTGCGATAAAACACTGCACTACTCACAAATTAAATGTAGGTACAAATATTTTCCATTAATTACCAGCTTGGCACCGAAACAAGCTAACAGCTTACCTCTCTACCAATAAATTAGTTGTTTATTGCCACAGATTTTTGGCTTTTACACATATGACGCGGAAATCCGCTTCGTATCGCATGGAGCTAAAACAGACCGGAACCTCACCAAGCGTTACGTAATGCTAGTGAAACACATAGACTAATCAAATATTGACCGTGGGAATGAGCCAGTATGTCGCATACATGTTAGATGGCAAACGTGGTATATCAGACATGTGATTTAACGAATTAAGTTCGCAAATCACTCTTGAAACGAAATGGATTGATTTCATGTAACCTTGTGAATCAATAGGTATCAGTAAATTTATAAGAATAGCCATTGTCACATGACATGTTGTTTATTAAACAATTGACCTTTATATTGCCAATGATAGCATCAATAGGAACAGTATTATTTGTTTTCGATGAAATAAATAACAAGTTACGCAATTATTCCTACACGGGGTCTCAACGTTCAGAAAGAAAATTTGGTTCAAATAAATTTCACTAAATGGTGCGATATACATCGATTTGTTATCTAGATTTTTGAGTATAATTAAGATTTTCAAGAATTCATCATAAAAATTGTATGTTCTTGTTGAACCAACTCCCAGCACAAAATATTGGAAAATTGGGCAACATTTCAAAGGTTATTTGAACGGATCATTTAATATCCATTCCAATTGATGACGTTTAAAACTTACTTAGTAAGAACTGTTTCCAAACACTACACTTCTGTGTGTAAAAAACTCTAAATTCACACAATCTGACCCTTGTTCGTGTGAAATGAACACTGAACATGAATAAGGAGATTGGAAAAAGGTTTAAAGCGAAATCAGAACTTTTAGCATTAGTATTTTAGTATTTTTCGAACTATACCTATGGGGTACCTAATGAAAAATTCAATCTTGGAGGTAATACGATTTATTTTAGAACAAAGTAAATATAGATAAGACATTAATGATTATCACAGCTACAGTAGCGTCAAACAAACTATTGACTGGCTTGACGGATACAATTTCCATTATGGGCCGTTGATTTGGAAGTTTTTTTTTTTTTAGGTTGTACTCATAAATATAAACTTTTTACAAATTTTCAAGAATCGGATTTTTTATATTTTTGTATGTTTTTCGTGAGATAAAAAAATGCGAGTCAGACCAAGAGCGAGCAAAGCAAGCTCGGAAGCTTAGGGCACCCTGACACGGATAGGTTAGTTTCGTAGGAGATGACGGGAGCTGAAGTGAGCGAGCAAAGCAAGCGAACGCTGCTCCCGTCATCTGCGCCAAAAATCAACGGCACATAATCGAAATTTTAACCGCCTTGACTTCTTAACCTGTCAAATGTTAATTAGCAGACAGAATAGAAAAAAAAACTATTGTTTAAATCCAATTCAGTCGATCTGGATCCCTTAAAGCAACGTTATTTCCATAGTGCGTAAGCGACAGATACAAGTCATGAGAGTACATCTGTCCCAAGAGCTCATGATTGGGCACCAGATCTTGTAGCAGAATGTCGCTACTCAACGAGATTCAGACGACCGACGGGAATGATGGCCAGATTGACACTGACCATCCAATTTTCCGGTAGTACACCGTGTGTCTCATCTACTTAGCAGCAAAAAGGCACAATGTGTGAACATTTTCCTATTTTAGAAGAAAGTAACGTACATACTATCAATAAGTACATAGGAGTAACACAGATAACGTCAGTACGCAGGCAGTTCGCGAGTGCGGGTACTCATTACTTTCACCACGTAACTCTACAAAACAAGAAAAGTTTCGACTGACGTTACTAGGTGTATTTGTAAAGATATAAACTCACATTACCCACTTATTCACATTTTATAAGTAGTCTTTTAATGGCTTTAGTTATTCAAATTATAGTTTGTATCCTGGTACGAGATCATCCGATTACAGAACAAGAATAGGTTAGTTCTCTAGAAACGACACAGCATATTAGGACCAGCCTACAGCTGCTGACCAAAATCTTGAAATAATTTTAAATGAGATAAGTGTTATTGCTCTCACCTCTGGATCCTATTTTCATTGTAATTGACCCTCACGCTGAGCGGTGACATTGTAATCTAGAAAATACTCGCAAACGCGATTTATAAAGCCTCTTAGCTTTACTGAGAGCAAAAGTGTTTGCAAACAGTACTTGGATATAGCCTGGTGACAGTGGAATCAAGTACAACGGACGCGGGACACAATTGTTCAGGTTTAGCTGCTTTTTGTTCTGTTAGTTCATGCTTTGAATATCGGCTTCTGTTAGCTTCCACTTGATCTTACCGGTATTGTTTGTTCTGGTACCAGCTGAATATTTGAATGCTACCGTATTATGCAGGCTTTTATTTGCGAGGATACGTACGAAACGAAAATAATGAGGTGAACAAAGTTGAGAATTCTGTTTTGGTCGTAAAAACACAACAATAATCAAATGTTAACCTCAATACAATATGCGCTGTAAAATATTTCTTATTTCATGTAATGAAACAAAAAAAATACAACCAAATTACTGAAACCCAATTATACCTCTTTTCCCTGAAGCGATATCTTTTTACTTTAGTCTAAGGACCCTTTGGCACAGCCTGTTTCAATTTCATGCAAATTAAATTGAGCCTATAATACTACAAGAATGATTTGCTTCCAGATTTTTTTTTTAAACGAGATGATTTTTTAATAGTTAGCTATCTATTTCAGTTTTTGTGTTGTTATGTGCGTGTGACAAGGGTTGAGCGGCCGAAACCTTCGTCAGTTGACTGCGCAAGGAGCTGACCGTGAGGAAAGCTATTGACAGATAAAAGTAAGGTCAGTTGAAATGATTGATTTTATATGGTTGAGTTTGGAAATCCCTCAAGATGCAACAATTTTTGCAAAATTAATAATTTTGCGTCTCATGCAGTTGGCAGAACTCTATTATAACGGTAGGATTTAATATCAAAATTCAATTCAAAACTTTAGGTACTTATAAATTCTTGTCCCAGTTAAGGCGACGGAAATTTTAAAAATAGATCGTATTCACTATTCGATCTATTGGCAAGTAAATGCAGGAGTCTACTGAATTGAATGCATAATTGATTGTAATGCGATTCGAATCTGTTGCTGAAGTAATTTTTAGGTCAATTAAGTGACTCTGAAATAAATCTGGTATTGTGAGCGACTGAGCTTTATCACTATATTGCACTCAATCAATCAAAACACATAATAAATCTGTATAAAACTCGTTTTTGTACATCGAAAATATTGCCAAAAATACTTTCCAAATTCCAAAATTCTTATAAATATATTCTTACTTCTATTTTTACTGCATCTGTAATATGAATAGCACCTGGGCGACCGAGCTCTGCTCGGGTGAAAATAGAGGAAACGACGTTTTCTAAAAATGAAACCTAGCTAAATCGATTTATCGCCCTCAAAATCCCATGCATACTAAATTTCATGAAAATCGAATGTATACAAAAATTGCTCGTTTAAAGATATTAGATAGATATCCCGCATTTATCGGTATTTTCAAAGGAAAAATTAAGAGAAAGGTTATATTTCTGTTCACGAGTTTATTGTGTCATAGTATTTAATTTTGAATAACGTTTGAATGCATCATAAATTGTCAAAGATGTCGCCCCAGCGCATCGCAACCAACTTGTTGGCTGCTACATCGTCAGCTTATCGGCAAAAGCCAAAGCCAAAGTATGTTTATGTTAACTATTCTTCAATTTTTACTTTAATAAATATTTTATACACCTGCCATGTTATCTCTCCACCATTCTTGGTTGACTGGCAGAGAATGCCTCAGGCATTAAGTCCGCCTATATACCTGTGTGTTGCATGAAGTTTTAATAAATAAATAAAAGCCCTGACGAGCGGCCCCTCCTCGGGTTTCTCTTCACTTCACCGCGGGTGACCTAGCCAGGACTACTGACACCCCCGCCTTGACAGTGCGGGAACCCACCGGGGGGGAGCAGTGGTGGCCCGGTGGTAACGGCCTCATGCAACTCACGTGTTGTAGGTTGTGGATTCGAAATCAGGCAGGCGCTTTACATTCTATAAATTATTTCATCACAACTGCTCTAACACGGTAAAGGAAAACATTGTTAGGAAACCGGTATTTCCTAGAACCAAAAATTCGAAGACATGTATGATGCACCAACCCACACTGGGACCGCGTGGTGGATTATGGCCCATTCCCTCTATCACGGACAAGAGGCCTGTGGCCCAGCAGTGGGAACATTAAAAAGCTGATGGTGAGAACAGGTTAAGTGCCGAACGTATTAAGTTAACAATAAAGCTTTTACCATCAATAATAGATTAAAGTGATAATAACACTTGTAGTACATTGCAAACGATGAACAAAGGATTCCAATTTAAAGATAGTACAGACAGGTATCAACATTCTATTTCCTTTGGAAGTAAATTCTCCGTAAAACGTCTGTTCACAACCGCTGATAAGCATCGTCTTTTTTTGATAGTTTTATTTACACAAATAAAAATGCTAATATTACTGACTGGTCCCAAGAGTATCGCTATATTTGTCAGTTCTTCGTGGAGGGACAGGGATGACAAGGGCATTTAAATATATTTCTTATTTTTTGACACTTTTGTATAAAATATTATTGTATTAAAAATGTATCGGTCTTGAAATATAAACAAATGCTAAAGGTCTGTAGGGATGATATATTATTTAATTAAGGAACTCAGTAGACATGTACTTTTAACACATTACTTGTAGAACATAATAAATATGCTGACTGAAACTCATTCCAGTTTAGATCAAAAATTTTCGTTCAGTCACACCTTCACTACATTCAGACTGTACTACTGTAATGTGAAAACATATCTAGGTACTTAAACACACTCCGAGACGAATTGGTCGTATATTGTTAGTTTCAAAGACCCATTAGCTAACCATTAAGATAATTCTCAACAATAGGTACATGTGTAAACATACATTAACATTCATGATATTATGGTAAAGTAGTAGTAGTATCTACTATGCTGTGCCTGTCATTATATATAGGTTGGCAAGTAGTTACTTACATTGTTTACTATGAAAAAAATCTCCGAAAGCAGTCAGTTACATCCACTTAACTAAATTAATTAATTTAGCCAGATGATCAATTATGTAAGCTAACATAATATCGAAAATTTATTGTTACTGTTAAATATGACTCAATTCATATAAGCTTCAGTTGTAATTGCAGCAAGATACAATTAGAATTAAAGCTAATGCAGTTAATTTAATTTTATGAGAAAACAGCATTTAAGTATAAATTCTTTTATTTACGGTTCCACAATATACGTATATATTGTGGAACCGTTTTACCGTTTGAATACTATACGAGTGTTGGGGATGCCTTCCTTCATGACTTCAAAGTTACTCGAGATAGATAATCATAAGTAACAGATCGCGGGTATCATGACTTTATCTGGCGGGAGGCATCAGATAAAACTCAAATAGTTAATAGGATTGGTGGTTGAATATTTCTACTGTTTACTTGTCAGCTTATTTATTTATTATTTATTTATTCTTTATTGTACACAAAACACATTTATACAAATACAAAAGGAAAGCTTATTACAAAGACAAAACTCCGCTCGCTCGATTAATCGGCTTATCTGTGCTTGCGATCTCCGCGACTGCGGATAGCGATATATTTTAAGTTGACATTGTGAACTAAACAAAAGGTTTCAAAACCGACATATGAAGCTCTCTCAAATTGTGAAGTTATAGCGAGACGGATGACATTCAGCATCCTGTACTGGAATGTGTCCGGGCGTTCAGTCAGCTTGACAACTACAGTTGATTGGAAATTTCAAAAGTTTGGAATATATCTCGTGCTCTTTTTCTTCTTCGCATATCGATGGCACGTGGGTCACACTGAAAGTTTTTAGAATTGGCCATTAAGAAGAGCAGCCAATGAAAAAAAAAATTAAATTTTTAATTGGGAACTCTTTGGGAATATGTAGACGTGTAATGTATTCATAATTCATTTGTTTTTACAAATTGACGGCTAATTAAAAAGTGTCTGTCGTGTGTCGAAATGAATTTTGCCTAGAGAAAATTTCGCTCAATGATTTCTTGCGACTTTCGTTGTGATCTTACGCAATAATTAGCATTTCATAATGAAGCCCCATCGCATGCCACTATTAACAACTGGTTTGATGAGTTTAAACGAGGTCGAAAAACGCTAGTTATGTTGGCACAGTTTCTTTTTATAAGAGGAGGCATATGTATACTAGTATTATATTATCTTTGACCGAGGTAAATAAGTCAATAGTTTCGTTGTTGGTAATTACCTGGTGTGTGTGCGTGCCTTATGTATAACTTATTATATTATTTTTGACTCTTGAGTGTATCTAACTACTAACAGAGAACAATTTACAAAGTACAGTGAACAACAAAGTAAGTGCGCTATTCAGAAACTCACAATCACAAACTAAACGACAGACAATTATATCGCGGCTCGCGATCTTTAATTGAAAACAATAAACGTGATGAAAACAGGTATCAAGTCACAAATGATTATGTACTGAATATGAGAGTGTTTAAATCGAGGTGATAAAAGACCGCAGTAATTGAGTTATTAATTCAGTGAAGGACGGTATTATGCGGCAGTGTTGTGTGTAGCGGAGATAACAAGCTATGGGGAGGCTTTGTTGTGCGTGAGAGCCTTTCGATTAATACTTAGTATAAACTATTACGGCGTGATAACCTTTTTCTTACATCGTTCCAGCCACTCAATATTTATGTGTCTGTTGGGGATTGGGGTTCACATTTAATATTCATGAGGATGATGTGAAAATTTATTTTGCAATTTGTAAAAGTAATAAAAAAGGGCGTTTCGGTAATTAATTTTTTGAAATAATTATACAAACATTCTCAGAATAAGGTTTTCATTGTCTGAATTAGAATTTAACTGTAATTAATTATACTGTAGGCCCAAACATTTCTGAAATTGCCAGCTTATTGCTAAAAGAGAATTGCATTGCGAAAATATTCCTGAGAAGACCACAGAATATTTCCAAACCACTGAAGACCAAGTGGGCGGATCAAAATCCGACTAAACACATAGATAATTATGGTTAGTTGAACAGTTACTGTTCGAGTAGCAACACCTTCTCACACAATATACTATTTAACAAAAAAAAATGATTTTCGATTCTGACCTTTGACTATAATATTTACTCAACTACGGAGCAGCTAACAGGAGGCTTATTTTACTTTCTAAGCAGACAACTAAAACGAATACAATGAGTAAACAGCAAAAATGAAAATACCATAAATTAAAACTTTGTTCCTAATTTAAAAGACAACATAACCGCAAAATCAAATTCTCTCAAAAGTGTTAAAAGAATACTTCACTGTATGTAACCGTAGGTATGTGACATGTCTGTTTCACGTGATGTTGTTTATGAACGAAACGAAAAACGAGCGTTTGTGAGCTCAGTACAGACAACATACAACCGGCATCATAGTGGAGATGATATTGAAAAGATTTGTGTCATAATTATGTCTGCCCATTATACATGTAGTTTGTAGAATCGATAATCACAATGGAAATATATTACGTCAACAACATGCTGCAGAGCTTGTAACACACAATTGCATTATTTGACTCTATTGAAACTAGCAGCTGATGTTGCAGCACTACGGAAATCCAATCTCTTCCTAGATTTGGTTCGTTAATTCGATGAAATAAGATTTTATTTGATATAACTGCGGTAAGCTATTCGTTAATGGTCGCCCGTCGGAAGATTAAACTTGTTCCTGCTGATGGCTTGGCTTGACCATGATTGAGATTGTATTATTATGTACGGTTATTTAAGGCAGAATGAAAAAATCCAATTGTTTGTAAACTTCATTTGAAAGTTAAAACGGTTGTTACGCGGAGTTTAAACCGGTTTCATTTAAGGAAATGGTGTATCTTTTAGAAAATAATATTTAACTTTTACCATTTTGTATTTTTAAACATTATCAGATATGACAATCTTTTATTATCTATACCTACGAATTAAAATGTCGTTACTAAGGTGAATCAAATATTTACGTATCAGCTCAACTATCCATATTTCCGAATCGGATTAAAACAATGGTAATTTCTATTGTGTCTGGAAATTGACACTTTGAGGGGTATATATATAAAAAAATATGCACAAGTAAAAATCACTCGTCACCCCACCGGCACCACCACCTGAGACTTTAAACATAACTGGCGTCATGGGGTGTATTACAGTACACCTCAGCTTAATCTTTTGGGGCATCAAAGCGTGATGTTATATATGTAGCATTTATATTAAGCAAAGGTTGAAAACAATGAGACGTTTGTCAGACTTGGCAATGAGATGCATTTGAAATATATGTGTGGTTTATACACTGATGGCTCGTAGGATCTCAATAATATTTAAACGCTAAAAGTAAAGCAAAAGAGTATGATATTGCTCGATTTCAAGCTCGTATGTTGCATACGGTGATTTTTACGGCATGCTTCTAAAAAGCGTTTTATTCAAACATTGACTGTGGTGAGAGCTTATGCCTTATCCCTTGAATATTTTTCCGGCACTCAGAATCGTTGATTGGTGAAAATGTTTCTAGCGATTTTAAAGTTTTCGAAAAATTCAGAAGGGTAGTTTTCGATAGAGCTTTTAGATAGAGTGATGGAAACAAGCATGCCCCGTGTGGTGTCTGGGCCGTAGAATTACACCACCCCCATCTCATCCCGTGGGTGTCGTAAAAGGCGACTAAGGGAATAAATACCAAAGAACACTTCGGTTTCATTCTGTGCGGTGCGAACATCTCACCCCCAAGCTAAGGTCGCCGTGCCGAGAGCTGCATGGCTAGGGGAGAGCCTAAGTCGCGAGCGTGCCTGCTGTCTGGGACCGGGCGCCCTCAGGCACTATCCAGCCTTACCTCTACAAGCGGGGCTCAGTAGAGCGAGCACATAGTTTCCCTTGCTATTCGTGGGAACAAAATGAGTCGAAATAATCTACTCGGAGACGTAGGTGATGCTCGCCACACACCACGTCAATTGTTCTCATGGGGCGAAAAGCGAGCTGCGGAGTGTCGCTTAGCTACGCTGTGCAGGGAGGGATGATAGATAAGATGGATGAAGTATGTGAAATAGTGAAGGACAAAAGGATAGATGTGTTATGTGTGAATGAGACAAAAAGAAAGGGAGTGGATATGTCTAAACACGGGTCCCTGACCTCTATCTGGTCCGGTGTTCAAGAGACACAGAGGGCCTGTCAGGGTGTGGGGGTTATCCTCTCAGAGCGGATGATGAGGTGTGTCAGAGATTACGCGACGACTACACCCTATTTTTATTTTGTGCGTGTATGCACCCGATATGGGATGCTCACTTTCTGAGAGAGAAGAATTCTGGGGAAGTCTAGGAGATATAGTGAATTAATGTAGGTCTAACGAGAAGATTGTTATGCTCGGCGACTTTAATAGTTGGGTTGGTGTGAAGAGGAATGGGTTCGAAAGAGTATTAGGGGCATTTGGGGACAATAGAGTGAATGAGAATGGGAGGAATTTACTAGAAGTATGTGTAGAGAAGGGCCTGTGTGTAATGAACACTATGTTTGATCATAGAAAGATCTATAGGTATACGTGGGAAAGGCAAGACAGTAGAAGTATGATTGATTTTGTTATTGTAGATGAAAGATTGAAGAGCAAAGTTGCAGATACAAGAGCCTATCGGGTTGCTAATGTGGGGACTGATAACTATATGGTTATGTGTCGGGTGGCTGGTCTGTTCAAGCATTGGCGTCATCGAGTTCAAGTTCCTGTGACTGCGTTAGAAAGAATAAAAGTAGAAAGATTAAAAGAACTAAAAGTAAAGGAGGAATATAAGAGGCAAGTAAAACAGAAGACGGATAAGATATTTGATGATATGAATGATCTCAGTTTAGAGGATGTGTGGGAAATAGTGAAAAGTAGTATGGTAAACGTAGCCGCAAAGTTATGTGGTATAGCGAAGATAAAACGTGGTAGTAGAACAAATGATACTTGGGTAGATGATGAAGTAAAAGAGGTGGTGAAGAAGAAGAAAGAGGCTTGGCTTAATGTGTTAGCCTGTAAGGCCCAAAATAGAATGAATGAGGCAACAAACGTGACGGATGATCTGGCAAGAGTGAAAGTAACGTACAAGCAAATTAAAGCGAAAGTCAAAGAGGTGGTAAAAATGAAGAAGGATGAAAAGGAAGAAAAATATAACAGGAAGTTCGCCGATAACTTCAGGGCCAATGTTAAGCTGTTCTGGAAACAGGTAAGATTGGCTCGCGGAGTGACGAAAACATCGAGCATGAATGGAATAAGAGCAGAAGATGGGTGCTTACTGAGTGAAGAATGTAAGGTCTTGGAAGGGATATTTTGAAAGTTTATTTAGTTGTTAGGATAGTTTGCAAGGAGTGGGCAACTGGGCAGAGGCCAGTTGTCAAGACCAAAACTCGGACGAAGAGCAAAAGAATGAAATAGGAATGGATGAGATTATAAAAGCACTGAGTGGGATGAAGATTGGTAAAGCTGCAGGGTATGACCGAGTATCTGTTGAAATGCTGAAGGGCGGTGACGGGGTGGTAGCGTGCCTGTTGTGCCGGATCTTTAATATATGTTGGAGATATTTCCGCGTGCCGGATGACTGGTGCAAGGCTGTAATCGTACCACTATATAAGGGAAAAGGCTCACAGCAGGAGTGAGAGTGCGGATTGAGGATGAATGAGTTGCCTGTCAAATGCCTTCTCTATGCAGATGATCAAATTCTACTTGCATCGTCAGCAGAACAGAGAAGACGATGTATCGAAGTGTGAAGTGAAAATAAATGATAAGAGTGTGGAGCAGGTGAACGAGTTTGTATATCTGGGAAGTATGTTTACAAGGGATGGAAAGATTGAAGAGGATGTGGAAAGGAGAGTGAATGCAGGGAATAAAGTGAATGGTGCTATACATGCAGTTGTGACCAGCAAGTCGATGTCTCCGGAAGCTCGACTCGCCGTTCACAACAGCGTGCTGGTGCCTATACTTATGTATGGAAGTGAAGGTTGGTTATGGATAAAAAGACATGAAAGTAGGATTAATACAGTAGAAATGCACTCCTTGCGGAGTATGTGTGGTGTAACTTTAAATGATAGATTGAGGAATAAGGTAATAAGACAACGTTGTGGTTTAAAAGAAGATGTAGTGACTAAAATTGAAAAGAGTATGTTAAGATGGTTTGGCCATGTTGAGAGGATGAATGAAAGGCGACTAACGAAAGGTATTTACAAGGCAGACGTGAATGGAAACGCTGGGAGGGGACGCCCTAGAAAGACAAATATAGACCTTATTTGTGATGTTCTTCAGAAATGCCAAGTGCGCAGTACCCATAACCGGCGTGTGTGTATGACTAGATGTATGAATGTGTGTGAAGCATAAGAAGTATGTAAGGATCGTAGCAGGTGGCGTTCTGTAGTTTCTGCCTACCCCCATGGGAAAAAGGTGTGAGTTTATGTATGTATGTATGATGGTAACAAAATCGCTAAACAAACTGTGTAGTACGGGCCGGTCTCATTTGAACTACCTTTAACCAGCGCGGTGTTACTTATAAGTGTTTTTTTTTAATTTTGCTGCATATTCTGAGACAGAAGCCTTTTGGCCTCGCACACCCTTTCTTTTTTTTATTTTTATTTACGAGTACTTCTCTCTTGAGTTACAAATATTTTTATTTCTTTCTTTTCACTAAGTTTTACTGGTTTGTTTAGTTTAAGTAACATTTTTGAGATATCCTTTTCATTATGCATGGGTTTCGGGACATCTCACAACAAAATATGTTTTATTTTACCCTTTGAGGTATTAGATATCTGTTTTATTTTATTTCACATAACATCTGCTGGTCTGCGGCCCCATGACCTACAAACACAATAAATGTGTTGAGACACATTCCTTTAAAAAAGACTGATACTTGGAGAAGGTTTTCTTCCTAGAAGGATTTGGGTCTTCGTGAGAAGGAATCGATCGCAAGAAAACTGCACTCAATTTTTGCTTTTTTTTAACTTTCACTTTATGAATATTAAGAAAGCTTGTACTTTCGTTACCAAATCCCTGAAAGTCCTAATATACATTTTGATTGTTTCAGGTACGTGATGTTACATTACATTGCGCATAAAATGGAGGTAACAATAAACCACCACAGTAATTTGTAAATGATAAATGATTTTATTTCTGGAAAATTTGTTTGTACAAACGCTTTTACATGTCTAACATATATTTTTTTTAAACTAGATGAGGTCAGCGTTTCCTATCTGACTACTCTGAGAAGAAAGGCCGAAACAAACTCAGAGGTCACAGTCTCTTTTAAAGTCCTGATAAAATCTTGGTTAGATCATGTGAAGACCATGTAGACTTATGTCTGAAATGGTCTTTTGAGGAAAGAACCAGCCAGATTCAGTGGACCTGTCCAGTCAGTGACCGCATTTGTCAATAACCGAGCAGCTTAACTCAGGGTGTTGTGTATGTGAGTTTATATGTTTGTAAACGCACCCACGATACAGGAAGAAATTCCTAGTTTGGGGCAACGTTTAAAAAAAAAAAAAAAAAAAAAAAAAACAGAATTTAAGGAGCTCAACGATTCGACGAACAATACCAAAGAAGGTACAGTCGGGTAGGCCGCATAAACTACTCAAACTGCCAGACCATGCCATGCCAACTAACTAAAATCAAATAAAAAACAAAAAAAGATCCACATAGTCTTCACATTCACAATAATTAAAATAAAATAATATAGCTAGCCATAAGATAATATGCTAGCCCCGTGTGGTGTCTGGGCCGTAGATTTACACCACCCCATCTCATCCCGTGGGTGTCGTAAAAGGCGACTAAGGAAATAAATGCCAGAGAACACTTCTGTTTCCTTCTGTGCGGTGCGAACATCTCACCCCCAAGCTAAGGTCGCCGTGCCGAGAGCTGCATGGCTAGGGGAGAGCCTAAGTCGCGAGCGTGCCTGCTGTCTGGGACCGGGCGCCCCCAGGCACTATCCAGCCTTACCTCTACAAGCGGGGCTCTGTAGAGCGTGGACATAGTTTCCCTTGCTATTCGTGGGAACAAAATGAGGCTAAATAATTTACTCGGCGACGGCGGTGATGCTCGCCACACACCACGTCAATTGTTCTCATGGGGCAAAAAGCGAGCTGCGGAGTGTCGCTTAGCTACGCTGAATGTGCAGGGAGGGATGATAGATAAGATGGATGAAGTATGTGAAATAGTGAAGGACAAAAGGATAGATGTGTTATGTGTGAATGAGACAAAAAGAAAGGGAGTGGATATGTCTAAACACGGGTCCCTGGCCGCTATCTGGTCTGGTGTTCAAGAGACACAGAGGGCCTGTCAGGGTGTGGGGATTATCCTCTCAGAGCGGATGATGAGCTGTGTAAAAGATTACGCTTGTGTGAGCCCTAGGATTCTGTGGGTGAGAATTAAGGTGGGCCTACACCCTATTTTTATTTTGTGCGTGTATGCACCCGATATGGGATGCTCACTTTCTGAGAGAGAAAAATTCTGGGGAAGTCTAGGAGATATAGTGAATGAATGTAGGTCTAACGAGAAGATTGTTATGCTCGGCGACTTTAATAGTTGGGTTGGTGTGAAGAGGAATGGGTTCGAAAGAGTATTAGGGGCATTCGGGGACAATAGAGTGAATGAGAATGGGAGGAATTTACTAGAAGTATGTGTAGAGAAGGGCCTGTGTGTAATGAACACTATGTTTGATCATAGAAAGATCCATAGGTATACGTGGGAAAGGCAAGACAGTAGAAGTATGATTGATTTTGTTATTGTAGATGAAATATTGAAGAGCAAAGTTGCAGATACAAGAGCCTATCGGGGTGCTAATGTGGGGACTGATCACTATCTGGTTATGTGTCGGGTGGCTGGTCTGTTCAAGCATTGGCGTCATCGAGTTCAAGTTCCTGTGACCGCGTTAGAAAGAATAAAAGTAGAAAGATTACAAGAACTAAAAGTAAAGGAGGAATATAAGAGGCAAGTAAAACAGAAGACGGATAAGATATTTGATGATATGAATGATTTCAGTTTAGAGGATGTGTGGGAAATAGTGAAAAGTAGTATGGTGAACGTAGCCGCAAAGTTATGTGGTGTAGCGAAGAGGAAACGTGGTAGTAGTACGAATGATACTTGGGTAGATGATGAAGTAAAAGAGGTGGTGAAGAAGAAGAAAGAGACTTGGCTTAATGTGTTAGCCTGTAAGGCCCAAAATAGAATGAATGAGGCAACAAACGTGACGGATGATCTGGCAAGAGTGAAAGTAACGTACAAGCAAATGAAAGCGAAAGACAAAGAGGTGGTAAAAATGAAGAAGGATGAAAAGGAAGAAAAATATAACAGGAAGTTCTCCGATAACTTCAGGGCCAATGTTAAGCTGTTCTGGAAACAGGTAAGATTGGCTCGCGGAGTAACAAAAACATCGAGTATGAATGGAATAAGAGCAGAAGATGGGTGCTTACTGAGTGAAGAATGTAAGGTCTTGGAACGCTGGAAGGGATATTTTGAAAGTTTATTTAGTTGTCAGGATAGTGTGCAAGGAGTGGGTAACTGGGCAGAGGCAAGTTGTCAAGACCCAAACTCGGACGAAGAGCAAAAGCATGAGAATGAAATAGGAATGGATGAGATTATAAAAGCACTGAGTGGGATGAAGATTGGTAAAGCTGCAGGGTATGACCGAGTATCTGCTGAAATGCTGAAGGGCGGTGACGGGGTGGTAGCGAGCCTGTTGTGCCGGATCTTTAATATGTGTTGGAGATATGGCCGCGTGCCGGATGACTGGTGCAAGGCTGTAATCGTACCACTATATAAGGGAAAAGGCTCACAGCAGGAGTGTAAAAACTACCGCGGCATTAGTCTTTTAAGTGTTGTCGGCAAATTATATGCGAAAGTTTTAATAAATAGAGTGGTAAAAGTGACGGATGAACAATTATGGGACGTGCAAGCAGGATTTAGAGAGGGAATGGGCTGTATGGATCAGATCTTCTCCTTGAGGAGCATAGCTGAAAAACATCTGGCTAAGCACAAAAAAGTCTACTGTGCTTTCGTGGACTTGGAGAAGGCCTATGACAGTATGTGGAGGGATGAACTGTGGTCGACGCTATCCGGGTACGGTGTGGACTGGCACTTGGTACGGGCACTGAAATCTCTGTAAATATTCTTATCCTTGCAAGAAAACAAATAAAAAAAATGTATAAAAAATAACAATAATCATGATGCAAAAGATAAAAAAAAAAAACATCGAGCAGCTCACTCCCAAGCCGTTTTATCCTCAACGTAATCTTTAATGCTATAAAACGCTTTTTGGCACAACTTACGTTTAATGAATGATTTGTAAATTCAAATCATTCACTTTTTAAGACTTAGATTTTGTACTTCGCTTGAAAGCTTATTATTAAAGCGTACACATTGACATCTAAACGAGCCACCAATTTTCTTGAGCCTTGTTGTAGATACTACAAATTTGTGTTTGTTCCTAGTATTTATATTATGGATATCACTGTTTTTTTTAAACAATTTTATTTTTTTATGGGCATATAAAAGATTTTCATAAATATACTGATAAGGCACAGTCATTACATTAATCTCTTTAAATTTCTCTCTGAGAGAGTGTCTCGGGCTTAATTTATAAATTGATCGAACAGCTCTTTTCTGCAAAACAAAGATAGTCTGGATGTCGGCGGCATTTCCCCACAACAGAATACCGTACGACATTACACTATGAAAATAGCTAAAGTATACTAAACGGGTTGTCTCTATGTCAGTTAAATTACGAATTTTTTTAACAGTATATGCTGCGGAGCTTAGCTTCTTTGACAATTTATCTATATGTGGGCTCCACTGAAGCTTAGCATCCAAAGTTAAACCTAAGAATACTGTGCTATTTTCAGGATTTAATTCTTCACCCTTTATCAGCTCATCAGTTTTCACCTGCCTAACGTGGGGTAGGGTAAACTTAATACATTTGTTTTTTTTTCATTAAGTAATGTTAACATGGTACCAGTGAACTACTTTTGAGATCGCGCTATTTACATCGTCAGTGACCAGCTGCTGACGTTTAAGTTTAAACAAAAGTGAACTATCATCCGCAAACAACACTATATCAAGGTTATCCTTTATGAGGTAAGGCAAATCATTAATATAAATAAGAAACAAGAAAGGACCAAGAATCGAGCCCTGCGGGACTCCCATTGTTACTGAGATCCGGGAGATCTTTTTCCATTAACGTCAACGCTCTGAATCCTATTACTCAAGTATGAAGTAAGAAGATCCAGAGCGCTGTTCCGGATCCCGTAGTGGCAGAGTTTCCTGATTAGGATTTCATGAAAAACACAATCAAATACTTTGGACAAATCACAAAAGATTCCCAAGGCATCGCACTTATCCTCCCATGCATTATAAATATGTCCTAAAAGCTCAACACCGGCAACATCTGTAGTTGAACGACCCCTTGTAAAACCGAACTGTTTGCTATGTAATAATTTATGTTTATTTAAAAATCTTTGCAATTGATCTAATATTAATTTCTCAAATATTTTACTAAAAGTAGGTAGTACTGAAATAGGTCTATAATTTGTAGGGTCTGATGTACTACCTGATTTAAACAAAGGTATTATTTTACTATTTTTCATTAGGTCAGGCAACTCCGATACAATTATTAAAGATTATAGCTAAACTAGGTGCGACAATATCAATAATAGACTTATCAACTTCAACAGAATGACCCCACAGATCAGCAGTCTTTTTAACATTTAAAGTGTCAAAGGTTTTAATTATGTCTCTACAAGTAATATGTTCAAAAATAAATTCCGAATCGCAAACATTAACATTTTCTTTTAGCAAAAAGTATATCTACTACTTAAAAAGTCAAAAACTCTGTATAAGATTATTCACCTCACGTAGCGTGTGATATTTACCAATGTAGCATATGTACTGTGCAGCTCTATATAAACTGTTTCACGTGCTCTGCGTGCGCTACTTACTCTGTGTCCGCACTGAGGTCTAAAAATGTATTAAAAAAAAACACGTTATTATAATATTCTTTGCTAATTATTGGTCGCATTTAACTACGTGGGTTATAAAATTTGAGACAGCCCTGTGGGTGTAGGGTCTGAACTTAATTTAAAACATTATGAAATTAATACAGCCCTCGGCTATCTTAAAAAAAGCTCTTAAAGCTAATAAAACTTCAGAACTGGGTTTAAAAACATAAGAACCATCAGATTTATTTCATTATAAAATATTACTGTGATTTAACGTTAATTTTTAACACATTACATAAAAGATTACTGTATTTTTCATTTTACAAAATCCCTAATAAATAATTTGGTAAATTTTCAAGTAGAAGTAAACTATTTTGTCCCTCTTTTACCCAATTACGTTCTCTGGAAACTATCCTCGTCATGGAAGCCACAACCGCACTTTATTTATTGTGTGACTAACAGATTTAATAGTGAAAGTAAGTTAGAGCTTCCTCACTTTATTAGTTTGATTAGACTCTGATCAGTGAGCAGTGGATGAACAGAAATGTGTTATTAGAGTTGCTCATTTAAATTTTGTGCGTATTTTCAACCAACTTCAACAAAGGAGGTTCCCAATTCGACAATATGTTTTGTATGTTTGTTATGCGATTAAGCCGCCAATTATTGTGGACCAATTTTTAAAATTCATTTTGTGATTGAAAAGGTATACTCACGAGGTGGTCTCATGGTCACCAATTCAGAATCTGATGATGGGATCCCATGGAAATCGAGGGAACTCCTCAAATATTATAGGCATATATTATATAAAGCGATTTTGGTATTTTCATCAACAATGCAATCTGAAATGGTCACTGGAACTCCTTAATTATAAGTATGTCACGGGTATAAGATATCTCGAATATTAACCGACTATGATGAAGCATATACTTATAAATAAATGGAACTGATGAAAATGATATTATCGAACTGATCTAATGATGATGCTGGCAGGTACGCACTGGAACTTCGAAATAAAACAATGTATGCTACTAATTCCTTTTTACTAAAAAAAAATGTTATGAGGAAAAAGGTGTTCTTGCCAGGCCTTAATTAGATTACGCTACACTGTGGACTTATTTCTGTGGCAATTGGAATTCAGATTTCAAAGCCAATACTGGACCAAATCATCAAGCGAATAAAACCTGCTTTATTTTTATTAAATGATATTAATTCAGCAATATTTACGGTAAAAGGTGCAACATTTCCGAGCCATATCGCTTATGTAATTTAAATGAGTTTGTTTAAAGATTTTCATTTCAAAATGGTGGACAAGGTACAAGTCACTCTAGGCAAATTCAGCTTTAAAAAGTCCCTTAAATTACGAAAATAGAGCCGTTATAGCCACACCACTTTATTCAAGTCAAGAAGAATCTCTCAGAAAAGTAAGTTACTAATAAAAGACAAAAGGCAAGCTCTTTGTCTTGATTGGGCAAAAAATTTTCGCTGCCAATTTCTAGAAAAATCTTTGCTCATTTTTCTTACAATATGGTTCGAGTTCTATCTTCCACTGTAGAGCAGTACTTCATTACAAATGCTGCGTCTGGTGTACGTTAGTAATTAGACTGTCCATATTTACAAAGATAGTTGAGGATCCTAAACTAATACACTTTGGTTTCTCGTCGGCACGTGTCTATGGAGTGCTCTTAATTAACTATACACAACCTCTGTACTGAAGCTTCTTCCTTGTTATAATGGGGTTTTTCTTAGTAAACTTGACTAAATCTTTCCAAGCATATCCAGGTTTGTTCCTCTAACGATTCAAAATTATATCCAACGTCAGTCTAATAGTATCCACTCTTTTTTTCTAGCTCCATATCCTAGGTATTATCATGTCATCACTTGTAAAATGTAGGCGTCACAACAGTTAATCAAACGCGAGTTTCACTTGCATAGCCCTGAAGTGTCGGCATCGAGGACGCTTCCGAAATAAATGTGAAATTTATTCATGTGGAAGCAATGGCTGCAACTAAGTTTGGCAATTTATTATTCAAACACGTGCATGAGTCCTGTATTTGTAAAAAAATAGCTTTGAGATTCTGTCCGCGTAGTATTCGGAAAGACAAAACCATTAATAAAATGACTGCTTGCGTCTTCCTTCGTTTTCACTTCTTGAAGATGATTACGTCATAGTAAAAAGTATATTACACATTGTATTACCATACCAATCAAACCGTCCCTGTTTATTGTCGTAGCTTTTATTTGTTTCAGCTTTTATTTCGTGTTTTATTGTCATCTGATATCCATTTAGTGGACAGACCGATGTCCTCGCACGACCGCCGTAAATACTTTATTTCCTGACGCGGCAAGTGAATCCTGCCAAACATATTATGCCATAAAAAGACGGACCTTTAAGACTATGGTCATAGTACTACCTAGACTCTAGAGTCATAAAGGTGATTTAAGATTTTTATGAGTTCGTGAAATCCAATTTTTAAATTAGGTCTATCATCAATTCGGGTTTATCGTGAACATTGACCCAGATTTTTTTACTGTGGATTAGAGACCATAAGACTCTAACCTGCAACTTATTAATCATGCCAACAAGGTGATAAAATAAAATAATGATATTTTTTTTGTTTACCTCCTGTACACGTAAAGTGATGATGTTTTTTCCTCTACTATCCCTTGGTGTGAGGTATCGTTGGATAGGCCATTCAAAAATATTACGGGTCTGTGAAAATCGTTTCATATACATGAGCAGATGCCGTTTTTAAAATATGACACCACTTTTCCGTTTCACCTGTATAAATAAACTTTATTTACCTTATGTATAAATAACATCCCAATGTATCTCCACATACAAAGAGGAGATTCAATATGAATTAAAATTCTAATATTATCACTAACACGTTAACTTCCCTCATGGTTATCGTACATTTCCTCTTATTTATGCGAAATTTTCTCCTGTTTATTCGAAATTAAATTCATTAATATTTTTACACTTAAAACTTCATTCCATATCAATTAAGTTATTATCTTAAAATTAACGTTATAATATAAAATACCAGCCTGTAACTTTCCCACTGCGAGGCAAAGGGTGAAAATTAACGTTAATTTGTTATAATTGTTAAAAACGAATATTATCAGGTATTAAATGAAGATTGTTAAAAGGTAACAATATAAAAGTTGTAGGTACTAAAGATAGCACTGACTTTTCGATATAGGTGGAAACATTTTTTTACGAGCAAAATAATTTTTGCGTAGCTGTAAATAAAAGTTCCATCATATAAAAATTCTGATCATCGTTTAGGTCAAAACAAAGCTAAACAACTATAACAACGAAACATATGTATAATAGGTACCTTAAACTATGGACGCTTCGGCAGCGATGAAGTTAATTTTTCATCCTGTGCACAGCTTACTTACTAAAACACAATGCTGAATCCAAAACTCGTTACTCACACAATAGACTGCCAGCACTCAATTTTTATAAAACACTGCAAAAAAGTACAAAACACTCCACACTATAGTGTTGTTGAGTAAGTTATGAAATCGTAAATTAGTCGGTTGTCAAAGTTGCCCGAGTATACCGTCAGCATAATCCTACCATTGTAGGCCAGACGTATATCGGTATCTACAGTTAAACGGGGGTTTGAGATTACAAGCGAGAGCTTGATAAATTGCTAGCACATGACGGAGAAAGAATTGATGAGGCATAAATTAATCACGATTTATTTCGCTTTATAGATCGAAGGAAAAAACAATGTTGTCTAAACAAGAAAGAATATATTAGTTAATCCTAAAGCATACATTTTTCAAATTTTTGTTTCAAATGTTTAATTCGTGAGGCACGTGCAAATTCTATTTGTGTGCGCACATAACACATGAATGTCACGTCTATGGGTCTCCCTTGTTTGACCGAAAGGAATTTGACAAAATTTCACTTCCCAAAAATTTTTCGAATAATTTCATTTGCCAAATTATTACTATGCAAAAACTCTATTCACAAAAAATTGTAACGCAGACCTAATGTTTTGGAAATGAACGTTTAAACTATAACTTGTTAACCAACTAATACTTTTAACAATTTTTATTTAGTCAAATATTTCAGTTGGAATAACAGTTGGAGTAACGCAAAATCAAATAAGCCAAATATTTAGAATCGTCAGTTTTCAATTTACCATTTCTATTCAGTCAATTGCTTAGTCAGTGACAAAAATTTGCATCTTAGGTCATGTGCACAGAATATACAAATTAAATTACAATGTGTAAGTACGATTACTATTTAAGCTACAAAGTCGACGGAGACGGGGCTCCTATTTCTGTCTTCAGGGTCTAAAGTAACCTAACATGAAGGAGATGACGAGAGCTGAGTTCGCTCGCTTTGCTCGCTCACTTCAGCTCCCGTCATCTACTTCGAACCTAACCTATCCGTGTCCGTTTGCCCTAAGCTCCCGAGCTCACTTGACTCGCTCTTGGACTAATTCATTGACCATAATTATCGAATTGCCATTAATCTACCAAGCATGCTTTCTATACTTCCCAAAATATCTTATTTTTGCCTTAATATTTTTTGTCTTAACAAATCATTTCACCAAACGTTTCTTGTCTGAAGATTGTTTGCTGTAATAAATCATTTGATTAAAGACCAAATTTTAATGCCATAATGACATTATACTTGGTAATATTTTGCCAAGTAAAAATTTGACCAAATAAAAATATGCGTACTAAAATCATTCGAAATATTGCAATGGTATAAAAAAGGTTGCTAAAATTTGTTTGGGTAATGAAATTTTGTCAAAATCTTTTCAGCAAAACGGCAGGATCCCCACGTCTATTTACCACTATTTTAATAATCTAATGCTGGATCTACTGCACAAACTTTGTAAGCGCGCACCACCATGTAATGCCTGAGGCAACACAAACAAAACATACCTTCTTATATACGGAATTATTATATACAAGTCCTCACTAAACTAATGCTCTACTTAAATCTTACTTTAATATTATAAATGCGAAGTTTGGATGGATGTGTGCATGTTTTTTGCTCAATCAAGCCAGAGTTCTTTACATTTATGATACATACTAGCATCGGCGCGGCTCGGCGTTCCCCCGGGGCAAATACTCAGCATTACAGCAATCACTGGTCAGTGATGTGCAATAGTGGCTTGCCGAGTCACTGCGCATTGTATTCTCTTACTATCTTGAAAGACAGAAATATGTTTTAGTAAGCTTTTAGGTTTACTAAAATACTAAAGCTCTTCAAAGTTAGAGTGAACAGGCTTCTTCTGGGTAAGCTCACTCCATCGTAGACTTTGTCTCTGTCACCTCTGACCTAGACTAGAGTCAAGAGCAAACCCATCATAAATAAAAAATAAATAAAAAAAAGTTGCAGTTCAACTAGATATGGCTGGACCATGTTCACATGGTGAAAATCATGAATGGAAGTCAAACAATATGCGTTGTATTATGTGTGGCGAGTACAATGGCGGGTGATATAGTGAGTATCGGAAGTGAGGCGCCAGTGCAGCTGAGCAGCGAGTGAGCCTTCAGAGGAATTGTATCTGTACTTACTGGCCTCTAATTAAATAGGCTTGTATCAGGTCGATAAAAAGTAATTTTTGAAGTTAGTTTACCAGTTAGTTTTCATTACAATCATCATAAGCATGATAATGCTCTAGCCTTTTCAAACTGAATCACGATGTCAGACGTCACAATAGACGAGTTTTATTATAGAGAGAACGAGTTCGTTTCATTGTAAAACGAATTACAAGCATTAAGAAATGTTAAATCGATAGCAAAAGTATTTTAACCAATTGTACAATATACACAACACTAATCCAACTGTTACGAACGAGATCACAACGAAGCACACAAACAAGCAAATTGTTAAAGTTTCTTCCTCCTCTTCACCCACCCGTTCAATAATTTAATTCCTCATTTATTTATTCCGCGTTCTTTCTTCTATAAATGTTTGTAAAACGAAAAGCAAAATATGAATACCTCGAGTTAGCATTGTGTAATTGAATATCTCGGGCGTCCGAGACTGAATGTTGATAATAAAGTTTGACAGAATTAGTATTCAAGAGCATTTTAGCGCGAATGGACTGTTTCAATTCAATGGAGGATGAAATCAGAAACAGAGATGTTGAAATAATAATAGAATTTTTTGGTTTTCATAAACATAATAATTTACGGTTGAAACTTAGAAATATTATCACAACAAGATTTATTTTGCCTCTAATCTTTTAAAGAACTCTTGATTAGTTAAATAAATAAATCAAGTTAATTTTCTCCACAATTGGTATACATTTTACATTACTTTAGACTCTTAGGTATGTATTTTGTAAATTTAACAGAAAATTTACTCGACTTTCTAGACACATTCTCTCGTAGCAAACTATCAAATCTAGTGTCAGATCATAAGCGTAAAGTTGTGCAAAATGTAAGCTTGTGATTATAAAGTCTTGGTCTGTTTTAGATAAATACGACTTTTTATTGTGATTCTGTTTCTTTGAGACAGAAACTCACGGCTGGAAAAATAAGGAAAAAATTAAAAAATACCGATATAAAACTTCTAAAAATCAAAAAATAAGCCTCATCCTCGCGGCGAGGAGCCACTGAGTAACTAAAATAAACTGCTGGAAACGTTGGCGGTTTCCCGACGCGAGTGGGACGCTTATTTTTTGCTTTTTAGAGGTTTTTTTAATTTTTATTCACACGCTTTAATCGACAATCTATCGAAACACGTAATTGTGAAATGATATCTTGCGGAAAAACTCGGATTCAAAGAGTAAAATGCAAATTTATTTTGTACGGTAGAACCGATTTCAATTAAACATACCTAAGAACACTCTCGACAAAGTGACCTTTCAAACTAAAAAACTAAATCAAAACAGGTTCTTCCGTTTAGTATTATTATTAGTTAAAATAAATAATATAAATAAATATTATTTTATTTATTTTAACTTACACACACTATCTTACAGGTTGAACCCAATACAATAGAGTGGTTGAAATCTTAATCTAAAATCAGTCCTTAAATAAATGTACCTATAATAATAATATAAACCTAAACTTCTAACACTATTAATATCTTCTAAACTAATATAAAATTAAACGTTACTAGTAGCTATGATGCCACATACAGACAAATACACAGACACACAGCAACACACGTGAAACTTATTATAAAACCTCTCTTTTTCCGCCAGGGGTTACAAACGCCTCTTTTTCCGTCAGGGGTTAAAAAGGAATAGTAACAAACGACATGCGTAGCGTTGTTTAAAAATAATACTAAACGGCTGTCTGGAGCGTTTCAGTGAACGTCACACATCATGTGACGTCATTCAAATGTCGGCGCCATGCTGCTTATTACGAGCGTATGACTTTATTAGTTGGATAATCCATTTTTACTGAAAATGTTTGTGAATTATAAACTGCAGATGCAACCAAGGGAAAAGTGAATTTAGAAGAAATTTATTTCCGTGAAAAACAAAATTAAGTGTGTACCCATTGTCGCATAATCTATTATTCATGTTTTTTATCTAAACTCGCCAGTTCCACTCGTTCCATTCATTCGTTATTATGATTTACTGTAAATTTGTTTTTAGAATGCAAATTATTTGAATTGCAGGTATTAAGGGGTAGCCATGCAATGTTGTTCTCATGATCATTTTATATTGTCATTGGCTTAATAGCCAAGTCAGTAGATACTTGGGAGCACCATCAAAGTGTTTCTAACACATAAAACATAATAGTAAACGCGGTCCTCAATTTTTGATTAACAGCTCTTTTTAAACATTGTCAGACGAATAAAACTGTCTTTCGCGCTTCACGGCTAAGCCCCAGTTTTTTGTTCCGTAGTAAAAATAACCAATGGTTATATATACTAACCACTTTTCGTACTTTTTACTTCAAAATTACCTTTTTAATAACATGAAAATTGTCCATAAATAATTATTCGGTAAGTCAGGCAACTGGCAAACCAAGACCTTGATTTGTTGAGCCAAACTTCTTAAGTCAAGAAACTCTGTATGTGAAACTAATAAGCAGTGGTTTCCTTGTAAACTGTTTATTAAAGTCCATATTAGGAGTATACATAGAGTAAAGTCAGTTTATCTGCCGGTGTAGGTAGCATAGCACTAACATGCAATTATTAGTTGTAACATTGTTGTGGCTAGGAAAGCTAACTTAGTGGAAAATCGTTTATAGGAAACTAATTTACGGTGAGGGAAGTTTATCTAGGTCAGAGTTATTTTTATTTATTTATTTTAACTTACACACACTATCTTATAGGTTGAACCCAATACAATAGAGTGGTTGAAATCTTAATCTTAAATCAGTTCTTACATAAATGTATAATAATTATATAAACCTAAACTTCTAACACTATTAAAATCTTCTAAACTAATATAAAATAAAACTTTACTCATCTAAATTTTAATTGTAACTAACAAAAGTCAACAAAACTCTTGCGAATTTACTCAAATTGCACGAAAATATGTCTAGCCTCTCATGCAATTCGTTGAGCACGCAGATTTTGCGAGCGACCCAACAGTATTTCTTGTGATGTCCATTATCACGTCTGCCTTTTATGTAGGGGCTTAAAGTCTGCTTTCCAATTCTACTTTGCAACTGTCTATCTACTTGTAAGGAGAGGTAAAGAGTCTTAAGATATAGAAAAAGCTTGCAATGTTTTAGCCTACGGAGAGCTGTGTTAAATTTGCGAAGTAGATGATACTTTATTCGCTTCGTAACTCATTTTCGGACATCGAGTTGAATTTATTGAGGCAAAAAACCAAACCAAGCAACTAACCTAATTGTATTTTCTAGGTTTCTGTTGCACAGGCATCTTTATTTGTCAAAAAAGGATTTTTAGGCTTTGTATATTTTTGTCTTTTATTATGAATTAAAACAACAACACAATCCCAAGAAGAGGAAAATAAAAAAGAAAATTACTGATTCATTTCCGCGCATTACAGAACAATGTTCCTGTACAGCGGAATACAAATTCGTTTAATAAAAAAGACAACAATTCGTATTTGTATAAAATGGGTAAAATAAGGTTAATTCATTTATATGTGAGAACCTATCGATTCCATTAATTTATGTTAGTAATATCTTTTGCCAACATGTTGTGTTGTGTGAATGTGTTTTAAAATTTATTGCAGAAATATATTACAAACAAGTTTTACCAGCATTTCATTTAATTTTATTATGCTTCAAAATCATTGAAATTACGTTATCTATATCAAAGCTCGGTCCCGATTAGGTACAATCAATTAAGGTAATGGATGGCACATTTAACTTTGGATTCAAATTTAATCAAGTAACCGCGGCGAACTGAACGCAAATTATGCGAAATTGTCGTACAGAGTTGTCACAGAGGAGCTGATTTATGGAGATATTTACTGCAGACTATAAATTATAGGAGAATGTCAGTATCTCTTCAAATCATTTGTAATTAAGTATTCCCACACCAAAATCTCAAAATACAAAAGGCACTATAGCAAGATGCCAGACGATTTCGTTTCAGTTCTTCGTATCGGTCTGCGATGCAATATACATCCTCAATTTGAAAAGAAACATTTCTTTCCGGAAACTATTTCATTTGAACATACTTAGTAGGCTTTTATAGTATACATAATATATATAATAAACAAGCTATATAACATTCTCCCGGCACATATCCAACGAACATCAGAGCAGAATTGTGTTCTAAATAAAATGTTCAAACAAATTTAGTACAGAAGGACACATATGTTTAAAGAACATGTAAATAAGGCAACTTTAGTGAGTTTAAAATATACTGAAATATAATAATAATATTATAATTTCCTGTAAGTATTTAAATATAAATCTGGTAATTTTTACAAGCTCTTATTTAACTTGCAATGTATGTAAGTTTGTTCGGGTCAAATCTTGCAACTGAATTTTAAAGCAGTTATCCTCCTCCGATTAAGATGAAATTTTGCAGACACGTTTATTTTCGATCACAGTGCATGTGCAGTTAGTTAAGTGACGTCATTCTAAATCCAATATGGTGGAGGGCCCAATCTGGCGAACGGCCCAAGATGGCGGACTAGTTATTTTTTGTGCACTGCCATGATATGGGTATCAAATGAAAGAGTTTGCTGAGAAGAATACGAAAAAAACTTGTTAAAAAAAAAATAATAATAAGTAAATAGATGCCCTGTTAAATTTTCTTATAAGTATTCTTTTTTGCAGCAGGACAAATTTTGTTGTTCGGACATCGGGCAAAAAAGTCATTCACAAACAAAGGTTCAGTTACGATATCCTTCCGTCGTTATGGTCATATTCCCGGAAGGCCGCACTGTCCGGAATACGTTATTAGCATAAACCTTCCCAAATGCTACGGTTTAGGGAACAGTAGAGCGTTCATTAGACACAAGAGATTAAGTAAAGACATAAAATTCAGGCTTTAAATACATAAATAACCATAGTTTATGTATTTAACCAAAACTAAAAAGAGAAAACACCAAAATCGCTATATGTCTGCCTATAATATTTGAGGAATGCCCTCTATTTGCATGGGATCCCATTATCAGTCTCTGAATTTGTGACAGTGGGACCACCTCGTGAGTATACCCTTTCAAACAAAATAAGAATTATGCAAAGCTGTCTACTTATGACGGAGTTGTGCTGGAATATACATAAAAAAAAACATCAGCATTGAGAACCTCCTTCTTTTTGGGAAGTAAGTTATAAACTGTATCACCAGTTCCAAGTAATAAATAGGATATTGATAAAGTTATACCATAATCGTTATTCTGAATGAATCAATCGACATGAATGAGATATCTATTACAACAGTCAAATAATAAAACTAGACTGGCAATTATTCATCACAGCACAAACTTTACTTATGAGATTAAAATATTCCAGTTTCAAAATTGGCTCGCAACCTCTTTTGTTTTGGCTTCATCGAAAAAAAAATTAAGATGCCATTAAATTTTGCTTTTCATTTATTTTTCTTTATCAAGAAAATGGCATTCCAATTTATTTATTTTGAGAGTTGTCTAGTACGTTTTGTTTATTGAAAAGGCATAGAAACTTTTCTGTTACAAAATAGTTATTTATGCTACAAGTGCGGAAGGTAGGTGATTTCCGATGATTGGCATTTTTATTCACGAGCGAGCGAAGCGAGTGAGTGGATAAATCGACACAAGTCGGAAATCATCTTACGCACGTGTATCATACAACATTTTACTATGCATTGTGCGAGGAAATAAATAAATTAATAAAATGAAATTAATAAAATGGCGGGCTTATTCAAGCGCGTTCAGCATATCCACAGATTAATTAATAGTTCATCGGGCATATCTACTGCGCATGTGTGAATAGCTGTCACATCGTAACGCAATAAGGCACGAGCAAAAAATACGTTCTGCCAAACATATTTAATGAATATTTAAAATTAATTTATTGATCAAAATCTAAATCTAGACTAATTAAAAACGCCTAAAATAAAGTATTAGTTTTATTTTACCTTTTATATGAATGATAATCTGTACATAACAAATTTTTTAAACTTTTCTCAAATAATAAAAACTTCATGCGTCGGGCTGACGTTGGAGTTAAAAATTAAAAAAGTACAGGAAAGTAAAAAGCACTAGTGAAAAAAAGTGACACTTTCCGCACAGTTTAACCGCTCTTTTCGAGGACATGCATTGTAATAGTTATTTATGCTACAAGTGCGGAAGGTAGGTGATTTCCGATGAGTGGCATTTTTATTCACGAGCGAGCGAAGCGAGTGAGTGGATAAATCGACACAAGTCGGAAATCATCTTACGTACGTGTATCATACAACATTTTACTATGCATTGTGCGAGAAAATAAATAAATTAATTAGCTTGGAAAAATAGCTTGGAAAACCGCTCTTTTCTCTCTTTTCTCGAAAAGAGCGGTTTTCCAAGCAGCCAAACTGTGCGGAAAGTGTCACTTTTTTTCACTAGTGCTTTTTACTTTCCTGTACTTTTTTTAATTTTTAACTCCAACATCAGCCCGACGCATAGAGTTTTTATTATTTGAGAAACATTTTAAAAATTAGTTATGTACAGATTATCATTCATATAAAAGGTAAAATAAAACTAATACTTTATTTTAGGCGTTTTTAATAACTCTAGATTTAGATTTTGATCAATAAATTAATTTTAAATATTCATGAAATATGTTTGGCAGAACGTTTATTTTGCTCGTGCCTTATTGCGTTACGATGTGACAGCTATTCGCACATGCGCAGTAGATATGCCCGAGGAACTATTAGTTAATCTGTGGATATGCTGAACGCGCTTGAATAAGCCCGCCATTTTATTTATTTAATTTTATTAATTTATTTATTTCCTCGCACAATGCATAGTAAAATAATGTATGATACACGTACGTAAGATGATTTCCGACTTGTGTGGAAATCACCTACCTTCCGCACTTGTAGCATAAATAACTATTCTGTTAAAGCAGGCAGTAGAGGAGGCTGACCAAAAAGTTAAAATTTCTGTGCCGACAATATGACGCGGCTAAATTTCAAAGATAAGATTTATCATCGGATACTTCACTCACTTCACTTCACTTGGACCCGATTTCATTGCAGTGCTGAAAATTATGTTTGGTCTAAATCGAACCATTGAATAACGATCAGTTTAACATAAAGCTCAGTCGCCCTAGCAATCCAGGAAGTGCCTGATATAATTGTTATGTATAAAGGCCTTCCAAATCTTAGGTATAAGTATTTATAACAGAGGCAATTTGGTGGTTTTAATCTAAATTTAATCTCAGAAATTCGGCAGTACCAATATGCTATAAATTTCACAGGACTCATTGAATCAGTAAAACTAACAAACTTATTAAATTTTACGCACGCATCAGCTGTCAATACTCAATATTACAATATCCATTATTCTGACGAGTGTTCTATAATATACATCACTAGTGCGGCAGTGTAAAGCCTACCCTTTCAATAGATGTCATCAGAGCAATCGATTGTTCAGCTCTCTCAATAAACTTCACTAGGATTGCCATTGTAAAATGAGCTTTATTTAGTGTGTGGTAAAGCTTATTTCAATGAGCCAAACTGCAATATTGGCTGGTAGCCTGTTCAAAGATCTTATATAACGCAATGACATCTTCGTTACATGTAGGAGTAGGTGCTTAGTATAAACTAACAAGCTGCGGAATGTTTGAAGCGGGGCCCTGTGACGCAATTCTTCGATTGAGTTTAATAACTAACGTTGATTGTACACCTGTAATTATAATTTAGAAGCATTTGCCTAAATCACTAGTGAAATGCAAATTAGCGCCACCCAGATTCATACCAATCAATCAATTCATATCAAGCAATGGAATTTCTCGAAAATGAATGAAATGGAATCAACAGTTTATGGCTTCGTGATCTAATAACCAGTCACCTGTTTGTTATATTATTTCATTTGCTTTAACATTTAAATGATAATGCCTTTATTCTTTGTCACCTCGACGTCTCCCCTCGTTACTGTGACTGTAACATTTTTATTTCGTTATTTTGTCATGATGTTCTGCTTTTAT
The DNA here is from genome assembly GCA_949775005.1 of Orthosia gothica. Lineage (NCBI taxonomy): Eukaryota > Metazoa > Arthropoda > Insecta > Lepidoptera > Noctuidae > Orthosia > Orthosia gothica. The sequence goes on from CATKRY010000173.1 coordinate 287,314, forward strand.
TTTCCTTGTCGGAATTAAGCCAGCTTTTAAGTGTATGCTTTGCATTTCTTTTGATATTAAATATTTTTTTGTATTTTTTTTCAGGTTTGCGGTTTGTTTGTTATGAATGACAAACTTTTGGATACATAATGAACAAATTTTTGTTTCAAACTCACAATTTAGGTTTCAAAAATTTATATATTTTATCTTTTTCCCGATTGGCAACAATAAAAGCGTGTCAAAATACTAACGGTATTTATATTCGTAAAAACAGGCACTTTTATTAATACAATTTTCCACCCGGTGGTCTTAGCTGCCCTGAAAGTTTGTGGTAAAGAGCCATGAAAACACAATTTAAAAAACAAAATGCAACATCAAATGAATTTAGTAACATCAAACCCTTTGAGCCAGTGAATCTTTGATATGACATGAATCTAGTAACAAATTCTATTTTTCAGTTTGGGATCGATTCTTTTCCCAGAACGATCATATGAATTCAACGAAACGTAGGCAAAACGAAACTCATTTTAAAATCATACAACGAGTTTAAAAATATCACCTTTTCATAGCAGGCGTTCGAAAGTTCAACTTTTTCATACCCTTTCTAGTTACAGTTGCTTGATCTATCACTCTGGAGAGTACAGACGATGAATTTTAAACTGCAAACCTAAATTCAGAAGGTTGAACTTTTAAAATAATAAGTAATGGATACTGCTTCATTCTCCGGCGGTTCTACCATGCATTGTATATGGTCAGAGATTCGTACAGTTAGTGTCTCGTTGAGCATTTTATATATTATGCAGCCGTATTTGTTTCAGTATTTTACTAATAAATTTCGAGAAATTAAATTTCAAAGGCTTCTATTGGATTTAGCATTTATTTGTTTGCATAACATTCTGATTTTGAAATAGAATGACGAATGCTATTTGTCTAAACTATACCTAGCTTCAATGTGTGTTTTAATGTGAGAAAATAACAAAACAATCCTTCATCAATGTTGCTGTTAAAAACTTTAACTACTTGCAAGGATTTAAGTTTGTAGTTTAAGTTTTAGGTATTTTTAGATTTTTTTTAAAAAACATCATAATTGAAAAGCTTTTGGAGAGTTTTGTAGTGAATAAAAACAACCTTAATTGTTTGAGGTAATAAAGCACTTTTATTAATCACACCATAAACATTATTTTCTTAAATTGTTTCGCTTCTTAATCCACAATAAAATTATTAGGTAAGGACAATCCACAGGTTAGTGTAGCTTTTGAATCTATTAGTCAGCCGTATAACAAACAGTGTTTGTTTTTCAAAACCAATGACACGAACTTCGTTATAAGTAACTATATATTTGTATTTTATTTTAGTCCAGCGACCTGCCTCCGCTCTAATGACGATATACAATACTTATTTTATTTGTAATATTTTGTTATCGGGCACATAGAACTTTTATTTTTGTTGTGTTGTAATTAAGAGTCGCAAAATTTTATTTTGTTAGTTTTTAACAAAATTTCAGTATTTTATAAATGTGTTGGTGTTTTTGAGCGTATGGCACTCGTGGGCTGCAGTTGAAAATCAGCGTCAGGTGGTATACCCTGCATTATCATTTGGCATTATACTGAGCTGAGGCTCTTTTGGCATTATTTAATTATTAATTTTAAGATGTTTTTGTTTTTAATGCCTATTGGCAACAAATATTTCTTACTTTCTTTCTTTCTTTCTAAAAATCGGTAATTAAATATTAATTCTGGAGAGCAGTTTTAATATTCTAGTCAAAAATCGCTTACAAATGTAATTCGTTCCGCTCGATGGCTTGTTCTGTGTAAAAATTTATATTTCTTTCAATCCTTTAAACCTAATCATTAATAAGGAGTACGCTTAAGAAAGTAACCGTTTTATGGCTCTAAAGCGGTGTAAGGCCCTTAAGAAATTAAATGTAAAACTTAAACAACATAATTTTCAATTTGTGCTACGGTGACGTAGCTCTTGTAGCGGTCGCGTAGGCTTACTACGCCGTAGTAATAGTTCAAAACATATTGTGTTGGTTATCATTTAAATTTCATAATTAACAACAGCGTAACTGAGACAGCTGGTAAGGCTATTAACTCGTCAGTCCAACCTGTCGGCTCGTTACTTAATGTTTCAAATGCTCTCCCTTTAATTATGTACTGTGTGAACTCTCTTGAGGGTACCCTCTTAATAAATTATGCTCCACCTTTAGTAGTGCGTTGTTGTGTGATAAATTATTTAAGATGTTAAGGCGGCTCGTCTTACTACGAGTACCTATATAAACCAAATAACGTCACAAACACTAGCTTTATCTTCCCTATGCACTGACCTCAAGTATTTATGTGTACCATACTTAAGTAGCTCAAAGTTAAAAATATGTAGGTAGTTATAAAAGCTATTCCACGGCGAGTGTGGTCTCTTTGATCTCTGCCGTGCCGCCTCGTAGGACTCGGCGCCGCTCACACTCACTTCATTGAAACGCAACCGCGACACTCACCATACACGTACACGACACACATGGGGGATTAAAAGTAAAAATAAGTAGATTTAACCTAAATTTCTTCCTTAGAAAACATTGCAATCATGCTAAAAGCCTCTAGGGAAATACTTAATACCATCAAAGTTGAATATTAAAAATAATCGGTGTTGAAGCACAACTGCACAAGGAAAGCTCCTCCGGAATAACTGTCTTTCAAGGTCAGTCGCAAAATAGTTTGGTAAAAACAAGCGTGATGTTTTTGGTCTAAATTGATATGCGTGATTGTAAATTCTGATCACACTACAACATTCTCATATACCTGTAACAAACACGCTTCAGGATATTTTCCTTCGCCGGTGTACATGAACGATAAATTGTTTATAAGCAAAGCAGCATACCTAGTCTTAGGTCTGAAATTTGTCATAACTTGCTGTGGACTTGCTTTAAGTAGTTGTTGTAACTTTAACTCATTTTAGTTGGTGTGCTAAGTTTAGAACGTAAACTTCAAATTGGTATCTTCAAAGTGGTTTTTCCGTGAAAGCATCTCATGAACAAATTTAACTCTCTTCATCTAACTTATCTTAAAATTAATTAAACAGCAAAAATACCTACGAAAGAGAGGAAGAAGATTTTCTTGTTTTTGTTCTTGGTTAAGTGTTATTGTTATACGACTTAATTGTTTAAAAAGCTCCATTATCTCCTAATTGCTCTGAAAGCATATAATACTCGGGCTTAGATACCGATTGTGAAACATTATCGGGTTACACCGTAAGAAAATAATGAGTTAGTATAACTTAATTATTTATGTACAAAAAGGTATCTTGAATGTTTCGCACTGCGGTATAATGGTTATTCTGTCAGAATACGATTTATTACATATAGAAACAAAACAATCAAGATAATCATGAAATACATTCTGATCAACTAGATGTTCCACTAAGTTACTGGTACACTTAGTGGACTGTGTCAGTTCATTAACTTTTATCCCATTTTATGTTCTAATAGGTTGTAAAAGCTACATTTAATAAAATAGGGTAACGCCAACAAAATTTACCGGTAGTTTAGTTAGCATGACTATAACCAAACATCCTTTCACAATTTTAAAATACTCTTGGTAAATAATACATCACAAAGCAAAATAAATTACCTTATAATGTAATACTTTTCAACATCTGTATCAAACGAACACTAATCTATAAAACAGCATCTACTTTGAATCTTATGTCCGAAACATTTTCAGAAACATACCAAAAATGTGAGTCATATAAATGTCTCATGTATATTAACTGTTTCCTTGAAAGTACCGCTAAAAATTGTTTCGGTATGTGCCACTATTTCCGATGTTCTTAGTTATGTTTGAACTATGTCATGAGCCGAGTAAGCACAAGAAATGGTATGTATTGTATGAAGAGGAAAGGTGCAATCATATTTTAAATACTGTTTCTTGGAGAAAGTAGTTCCTAAACATAGGCAGAAGCAGTATTTAAAATATGATGGCACTTATCCTTTACACCCTGTATTTTATATTATTAAATGACAAGCAAATCTGATGTCAACTATTCTGCCAATATCACGAGTTAAATGGAGTGTATATCATTTATTAGTACTAAAAGAGAAGGAAAATGGTATGTATATTTCAAAAGTGAAGGTGTTGAGTTCTACAAATATATCCCAGCATTTAACTCCCCCATGTTATCGGCACAGATCGGTATTTGTACATTAATACTCATTGATCGTCCTCCACGACCCGGAGCTTCAGTAATAAACAGAAGACGAGTTAGTGGAATTCCTTTCCGAGCAACCTCTGAATTAATTCAATAAGATTCGGGTCGCCTTTAACGCAATTTAATACCGTTCCCTGTAATTATCTTTCTGTAATGTGATTTTAAAAGGCGACGATAGAAAATTATGTTTTGTTGCTTGTTCCGGCAATTGAAACTGTTGTTCAGCTAAGGGAATATCTAATGGAAAGTTTTACTTGTATGAGGAAAACTCGGCGAAGTTAAAAGTAGAATGGACTTGCTTTGTAACTTAGATGACACTGCGACGTACCTATTATAGTGCTCGCCAAACTTCTGGGCCGTCCTGAAGTTGGCTTTTCGATGCGCAAGGCATGAAACGGTGCTGCTTTTGTATAAGATTTACTACTGCGCAGCCATTGTAACCAACTTCAGTGCGGCCAAGCCCTCTGCTAGATAGTGATCTAAATTTATTGATAAGCGCCAATCACAAGTCCCTGATAATGGGTGACTTTAACGCCAAGCATCCTTACTGGCATTGCACTACCGCTAACCCACGCGGCATAATCCTTTTCGAGCTCATGCTAGCTAATGATTATGAGATACTAGCACCTTCTTCTCCCACCCTAATTCACTACCAAAGCTCGTTTGAACCTTCTACTCCTGACCTTGTAATAGCTAGTAATGCTCACGATGTAAGTGAACCTCAGGTTCTGACAGAGCTTTCGTCAAATCATCTACCAGTGTACTTCACCGTGGGTGGAAAGTATAGCACGCAATCACAACCAGCATTTAACTTTGCAAAAGCTGACTGGAAGTACTTCCGATCACACCTAGATCAAAATATCACACTATCTAGTGCAACATTTGATTCCATACCTAGTATTGACACCGCTGTGAATCACTTTACTAATAGTGTGTTAAACGCACGTAAGGCGAGTATTCCTATCGTCAAAATAAACAGAGGTCGCTTAAAACTACCAAGGCGCATTAAGAGTCAAATCAAAATCAAAAATTTAACCCGCAGAATAGCACTAAAAGAGCAAAATCCCTGCCTCAGGCGCCAAATGTTCGCTAAAGTTAACCAGCTACAACATTCCATTAAAGACAGTCTGCAAACCTTCAATGACAGCATTTGGAATGATAAGCTCTCAAAAGTTGATAATCCCAGTAATGATGTTTGGCGTCTGGCTCGGTCAATTAATTATAACCCTTGCACTATTCGTCCCCTAAAAAGAATAAACGGTGAAATGACGGCCTCAGTTTCGGAGCAGTGTGAAGTTCTTGCTGATGCATTTGCTGGTAATATGAGTCTCACTCATCAATGGTCCAGTGATCTTGAAACGGAGACTGCTGTCAAGAAATCTATGGCGGCTCTAAATGCTAAAGACACACGTAATCTCTCCCCTCTGATTAGACCTAGGGAAGTGCAAAAACTGATTCTTAAATTAAAACCCCGCAAAGCTCCTGGTCTAGACGGTCTCAGCAATCGACTTCTCAAAAACCTTTCTCAGAAAGCTCTGGTCTACCTCACTAAAATATTTAATGATTGTTTGAGATTGTGCTACTTCCCTACATCCTGGAAAACGGCCAAAATAATCGCACTTAAAAAACCTGGTAATGATTACAGCATTCCATCAAATTATCGTCCCATAAGCCTACTCCCAAGCCTGGGCAAATTATTTGAATCCCTTATTCTAACCCGACTGCTAAAAGTCACCGAACACTTATTGATACCGGAGCAATTTGGTTTTCGTAAGACACACTCCACCACTCAGCAGTTGGCCAGATTAACGGAGCACATTGCACACAACCTGAATGAAGGCAAATCCACAGGCATGGTGATGTTGGACGTTGAAAAAGCCTTTGACACTGTCTGGCATGAGGGACTACTTCACAAGCTTTTGGTCAATAACTTTCCTATCTCACTTATAAAAATTGTTCGAGACTATCTATCTGGCCGTAATTTCAGAGTTTTCATAGGTGAACACCATTCTATGTCTAAATCAATTGTATCTGGTGTACCACAAGGTTCAAATTTGGGAACATTTCTCTTTATCCTGTTCCTTAATGACATACCCAAGCAACCAAGAACACATCTTGCGATATATGCTGACGACACTGCCTCGTATACTTCCTCAGAGCATATCGACTTAATAATTGGGCGGCTTCAGCTTGCACTAAATCTTCTCGATGAATTTTTCACTAGATGGAAGCTGAAATTAAACTCAAGTAAAACGGAAGCCATTCTTTTCACTCGTAAACGATCACTACCGTCTAGGCGCATTAACTTTAAAGATCATTCGATACCCTGGAGCCGCTCAGTTAAATATCTCGGTATATTCCTAGATAGCAAAATTAACTGGAGTGTAAACACGGATGCGATACGTGAAAAGAGTTTAAAGGCAATTAATGCGTTAAAGCCTATTCTTAATAGAAAAGCTAAGCTAAGTGCTGTCACTAAACTACGTATGTATAGCACTCTCGTCCGGCCATGTCTAACGTATGCTGCACCAGCATGGAGTAGCATGTCAGACAACAATTACAACAAGTTGCAAGTGGTTCAAAATAAGGCAATCAAAATTGCATACAACACCGCCTTTCGAACAAACTTAAAACGAGTTCACGAGCAAATTAAACTTCCACTACTTAAAAATTTTATTTTAAAATCATCGCGTAAATTTTATTTATTTAAAAATCCCAGCCATTTGAACCCGTTAGTAACATCAATAGGCAAGAGTAGATCAAATAATTTACCATATTTAAAAACATACAATCGATATCGCTTACCACATCACTACTTTTTGAACGGTTAACCCCATCTACCCACCACCGGACCGGCCGTGCTGCCCCCACAGGCCGCAAAAGTGTACTTTTGGGTAAATATACCCTCAGTTTGTTATTATTGTTATTTCTTTGTCCTCTTCTCTGTTTTATAAAGTTATGTAAAATTAATTGTTTTTATGGTGTTTAACCTGCACTTTAAATTAAAGCACTCTCTGTATTGATAAAGTGCATTACCTTAGAAGGTAAACATTAGCGTTATACGTTTATAGTCATCGCTAAGACTTTCGTGTTTAGGAAATAGTGCTGTTTTTTGCGACCATATCAAGTAACATTGTTAATAGTACACGGTAATTTCAGTGATATGTTTGTAAAGGTGAGTAAGCCTAATAACTAATTACATTTAAGGTTGTAAATAATTAGAATAAGATCTTTTTGTTTGCTTGTGTAACATTATGTGAATAAAGACTTTTAAAAATCAAAAAAATTAAAGTGCGGCCAAGAAGTTTGGCGAGAACTAAACTTACATTCACCTGGGTGTTAAATACTTTTAGCTTTAGATTGTGGCCCTTAACTTTTCACCTTTTTTATTATGACGGCAATTAATAGGGAACTATCCGCAAAGCTGAGCTCAGATGGCGCCACTGAAAACAAAGGATAACCACAGAACATATATACCCTAAGCCGGGAGGTTAACAAACTATACCAAAGAGTATGTAACACTACGTTTTTCTTTTTATACTGTCAAAGTCGAGCGGCAATATTTCGCAGTTTAAGCATACAAAATATAAAACTAATAGCATGTGCTAATAGTGAAAGAAAAATGGAGCTAACTAATAATTAAGGAAATCAGACCATACTGTACCTAAAAACCCGGCTTCAAGAGCGCGGTGCATCAGTAAAAGGAAAAAGAAAACGGATTTAGTTGAAAGGTACGAATATGAATGCGAACATTGGAAATCTTGTGTAACTTGCAGATATTATATCAATTTAATATGTAATGAGATCAATGTACTTCCAATTAATATTCAAAACAATACTTCCAGGTTGATTTTGTATGACTTACATAATTATTTTGCAGTGGAACCGTTTTGCACACGGTTACATTTTGATGGTGGACAGCAGTCCAATGCACTATTAATTGCCAAAAGCCTTACCAAAGACCTAAACGCTGACTTCCTTACCACCCTTAATCATTTCGAATAAATATATATATTCTTTTAAGAAGGTGATTTGTAAAAGCAGATATTAAATATCTTTGTTTTGATAGTTCTTGCTCTAAAATTAGAAATCTTGTCATTGAATCATAAATAAGTTTATTGGCACTTGATATTATTACATTTCATTTACATCTACTGTCTTCATTCTTTCAGGTTTGATCTAAACATAGAAAAAGGACCGAAAATGTATCTGCGTATCTGCTGCACATTAGAATGGCATTTGCAGCTAATGCTTGTTGTTATGTTTTATTGCACCACCCGGTCTAAGGCCTCCATGAAAATATCAGTACCTTTTTTTTACAACAACAAAATAGATATTATTATTTTTATGTGTCACCTGGATGAAAACTGAAATTAACATCTAGAATACACACAAAATTTGTTTTGAGTGGTATTATTTTCCATTGTCAATATTGTCATAACATAGGATCACACCTATTTTCAAGAAGGGTCAAGGGCTAGATAGTTGTGTATAAAATAAGTACCTACATTTACCTAAATTTCAGTGCTGTGCTATTAAAATGTACCTACTGTGTGTTACTTAATTATAACAAGAAATAAATGAAAATTCTTTGTACTTGTATGTTATTTATTTTTCTTAGGATTGATTACTAATACAATTCATATACAATGTTCTCTGCCAATATAATCGGAGAAATCCTGGTCAACCTGAGTAATGTGTCAAAACCGTTAAAAATAGACCAACTGTTAAAGTAAGTAACCGGTGAAACTTATTATTTCTGAGAGTAGGTACTGAATCTATATTATTGTCCAAGTATCAAATTAAGTTAAAAAGAAATATATTTCTTTATTTACAATATTTCACATCAATTAACAAGAGTTTTAGAAGGGTTATTGTCATGAAACTTAGGTCCAGAGTTGAGTCTAAATCTAGGCTATCTGGGTATATCCATGATATCAAAGTTACATTCTTAAGGGCCAAGTTATTCTACTTACAAAAGGTGTTTTCTTATTGTTTTACCACAAATGAAATTTAGCTTTTTGAAACACTATTTTTAAGACATTATTGTGAAACTTATTCCAACAGCACCGGAAATTTAAAGTGCTGATTGTTTCTCCTCAATTTGTTCAAAGTTTCCTTCTCTGTTTATCTTTCATCGACTCTTTTTTTCTCCAAACAATGGTAGGTAACCCCCTTATTTAATATTTTTTCTATTTAGTTTCAGTCCTGTAAGTATAAATTAGGTTTTATTAACACCATATGGTTAAACATGCGTATTTATGTAGACATTAAAACCATTTTGTAGTTGTGTTTAATTAGTACACAATGTTATATACCTTCTTTTTAATGTCTATAGCATTAAACATAATAATTACAGTTATTATTTGAATAAAGGTTGCCTTAGGATAATACACTGACCTGTAAAATACCTTCTTTATTAAATATTTCGCTTTAGAACGGTCAGGACACAGCCTTGACTTTTTTGTAAAATTCCTGCGACGAATAGTAATTTCCCATTGCTTGCGAATAATGGCGTTTTCTGGGACTATATGGCTGGTTTTATTTCTGCATCCATAAACACAACACTGATGCATTCTTGACCAACAGCTAGCAATATTATTATTTAGTTTTTGAACACAAGTTATACTTAAAACAGTAAAAATAGTTCGGTAACCACTAACACAAACTGTAGTAGACGCCATGTTGTTATGTTTTTGTTTACTTTTATGCTTCAAGCGCCATCTGGCGGGAGCAATTGGCAGTAATGTTCCCTATTACTAGAATGAACTTACCTACCTACAAGCCGAACAATAATCTTTAGTCCCATCTCAGGGTATTGAAACCTTGTTGTTCGCGGGACATTAATCAGCCGATGATGCACGATATTGACCATGTACCTGTTAAAACCAGAATAATATGAAATTATGAATATGTTAAAAATATATATCAATGCAAATTCATTGTTCCGCATACCTACCTAATCTTATGACGCCTCCTTTGCTGTTTCATCAATCAGTTTGCCAGAGTCGTTTTATAAAAGTATCACTGCACCACACAAACTGAACTAAGGAGTAAATTAATAGCATAACAATTATAAACAAACTAACAATAACAAAACTAAAATGTAGTGAGGACAACATGAACGACGAATGAAGCAAATAAAAAAAATAAATTGAACATTTGAAAATCGAATACACGCACACATTGCGCTCTATCCAGCCAGCATATTTTTATGCGGTGACATTTCTCAATCATGTAATACCCGGTACAGACTCTTAAAAATAAAGACATTAACTAAAAAATATTCATTTTCTTTTAATACTAAGTATACTTTTCAGATGTAAGGTCAGAACTATAACTTTCTAAATACTAAGCTTATAACTCTAAGTAAGTTTTTCTTATAGAAAATACCTGGCTTGGTTTATGTAGAAAGTAGTATAATTCTAATCTTACCTTATTAAGACAACGAAACAGGTAAACAATAGTGCAGTATTCTCAGAAAACTACAGACGATGAGGAGCAAACCACGTAACGTGCGCGTACCTAATAAATGCAGATGCCATTTTAAGACGGAACACGATAGTGCTTTCAGATCTGAGGTAAACATCTCACCAGTTAACCTGAGAATTAGGCACAATTGGGGGTTTAAGGTAGTTCGAATGTTCCATGTTTGACTTTCCCTTATATATTTGATTTATTATGTTGAAATAGATTTAAGCTTTTCATAAAAATAAAAAAAGACAAAATAGGGAGTGCCTTCATCACGCATCACTATTAAATAATACTGAAAAAAATCATTGATTAATGCAATGTCCAATGATAAATACACTGAAGATTGCGTAACTAAATCTCTAAAAATGTGAAGCAAACTTATTTGAAATCTTTCATTAAAAAATTATTGGCCACTTGCACTCAAAAACATTGAAATGCCATAAAAAAAATCTGGATGTTTTTTTCTTACTAAATGGATATGATTTTTTTTTATCAAAACTAACCTCTTCATTGATACGTTGGATTGCAACCTCTTTATGATAAAACCTCCAAAAAAGTGAAAAAGAAAGTGTTTTGATTAGGGTACAGTGACGACGCTAAGTTCACACCTGAAAATGAGCCACTAAAAATGTGAGGGTTCCTGGAGAACCCTTGAAGGTACTTTATGCTTTATGCACGGTAGAATCATTTTTTTTATTATTATTTTTTTTACCTTATTTTTTTTTTTTATTACTTTTAATTTTTTTTTATTACTTTTAATTTTTTATTTTAATTTATGTGACGTTCAAAAGTGCCGTTTATTGGCCTAATTGAATAAATATATTTGACTTTGACTTTGACTATGGGGTAACAAAAGGCATCTTCAACCATTACGAGTTACGACTGTTTGCATGGGAACTGCTGGCTCGAGCTTCAGATTTAGCTTCTGATGTGATGATAGTTTTACTGTATTTACCATTTCGACAATTTTCGAATAGCTACCTAAGTAGTAGATAGGTAATGATGAAGAGCGCATTCGGTTCAATTTCACATGAGTAAACTTGATGGTTTCTCATTGTTTTATATTTTGTGGATAAGTAACCATGAGATGAGATTTTTTGTTATCTATGTATGTGTCCATTTATAAGTTTCTAGTTAAAATACCAATCTCTGAATAAAAACTGGCAAAACGCGGGTGAGAATCATACAATGAGAGTTTCGTACAAACAGCTACATTCAATAAAATAACATAACGGAAGGTGAACAATGGAACAATGAAGGTAAATAAACAAGAAGTAATATAGGAAATAATAAGTTGGCTAGCTCTCAGTTAGCCGCAATCTGTGGGTTGCCAATTTACCTGCTAAATCTGGCAATCTTGTTGACTATGTTATTTAACATAATTATGTCTTATTAGTTGTTGAACTGAATATCAAATTTTAACGACATGGTTGGCGCATTGATTGAGTGATCGGCTGCTACGCTGCGTATCTCGATTCCCACACGGAAGACTTATTTTTATGATCTGCAGATAGTCCAGTCTGTTTATATGTTTGTAAATGCACCCTCGATACTGGAGAAGCGCCAAGTGCGAGTCGAACTCGCACACTGAGGGGTCCGTAAAAACAACTACATTCACCAAAATAATTAAATATCATTTCTGGAGTTCATAAGTTATGAGGGCACCGAACATTGCTCTAACGATAAGATAAATAGAATTTAGGGACAAAATTAACTTTGCCGTTGGAAAACTGTAGTCCCCATATATCGACATAAGTCACGGTCAGTTTACCAACTAACAAAGTAAATAACCTTTTTTTATGTCGGTTAAAATTTACGGTTTTAGGATTTTTCCTTTGCTGCTATAACCTATGCTATAAGACCATGTTTCTTGCCAAATTTCATGATTCTTGGTCAACGGAAAGTACCCTGTAGATTTTTATTCCACTAGGAGTGTAAAATATGCGTGATCAACCGCTGTATCTCTTGATTGCGTTGATCTACAAGTTTGATTTTCTCACAGCTGCAAGGGGTTGCAAACTTGAGTATATGATATGAATTTAAACTCAATACGTCCACGCGTAGACAGTCGGATGGATAGACAGACAGACGGAAAACAAAGTGATCGTATAAGGGTTCAGTTTTTTTCCTTTTGAGGATGGTCTGGTGTTCGAGTAATCTTGATACTTACTTATTTGCATAAATATGAATATAGGTGAATCAAAACAGTGCTTTTATTCTCAGGTGCAGAGTCCGGTGCTGGTGGTGGAGCTCACCCTGGACAGACTAGAGGGCACTCAGCTCAGAGCGCTGGGGCTGCTGTCTGTGTACGGGTTCAACGTTACGTATGAGGTGCGAGGAGCAGCGCAGTCACCGGGAGCCACTTCATGCAGCGCCGTCGAGTGCAGGTTGCTGGGACACTGCTACGCCACACACGACTATCAGTAAGTTACAGTGAATTAAACTATCGAGAAGAGCAGTGGTGGCCCAGTGGTAACGACCCCGACTTACGTGTCGTAGGTCGTGGGTCCGAACTCAGGCAGGCGCATTACTTTGTGTAAATTATCTAATCATCACTGCTCTATTAACGGGAAATCATCGTGAGGAAACCGGCATGTCCTAGAACCGCGGCTTTTTACCGCACGGTTATTTACAAAACTTAATGATAAATTCAAAATATTTTACACCTCCCAGGCAGTTCTACTGTTCGTGTTTCCCGGGTTACTCCGGAGCGGACTGTGGAGAGGGTCCGCTGTGCTTGAGGACCTCCAACATGTGTAAGAACGGCGGCACCTGCAGGTGAGCGAACTCATTCCATTCGGGTTTCCATTGTCCTCGTAGGTAAATTGTTTCACAAAAACGAACAACGATGTCAATAGTATGTTGGTTTGTAGGACTTCATGATTGTTAATATTGACAGAAGTTCTTTAAACGAATTTTGTCTTTAGTCGTTTTCTACAAGATTATAAAACGAAAACTTTGGACGTTATTCTTTCAAAAGCTGCGTGTTCCGACAGACAGATGGGTCCGGCCGCCGTCAGTTGTATCTGCGCGCCGGGCTACACGGGGGACATGTGCGAGGCGCAGCTAGCACCGCCAGGTGAGGAATTACTTAGTCTCTTGCTTCTTCTAGCTATGTAAAAACAGGACTGATTCCAGAGCATTGGATTTTTACTGTTGCCGCTATTTTCTATTATCCATTGAAATCCGCATTATTTACGCCATAAACAAGTAACTTGATTGCGAACAAACTCGTAAATTAGATAGGACTGGCCTATCTAATTTACGAGTTTGTTTGTTCGGTTTACTAAATTGTCAGCAATTTTACAAATAAACAATGCTTTTACGTCAATGTTAACATGTCACAGTCACACCCTCAATTATTATCACACGATCCATCATTATTGCGAAGCCGTAAATTACGAGCCTATTTTCAGGAAATGAATTAGGCTTGCTAAGGAATGAAATGCTGTTCAGCCATTATCTACTAGTACACACACACATGATTGGTAAATGTTTCTACTACTGAACTGCTTATTTTCAAAACAAATTTATTAAATTAAACAATGACTAAAATAATCACCAATGCAACGTCTCACCATCATCTGGTATGTAACCATGGCGAGACTGAGGCAGCGGTTTCTATGTATATTAAAAGTTTGTTACTGAAAACATCTGCTACTATAATTTATTTTGTTAAAGAATGCGGTATAGAGGAATGTGCAGAAGTTTGTAAGAAAGGAACAGCTTGTGACTGTAACCCGAAGGATACAGACGACTGTGAGTATTTCAATAATATTCAAAACCAGGTAGTGGTCATGAATTCAAGTAGTATCTGCTAATTGATAGTGCCTGTCTAATCGTTGTATATTACAGCATCAGCACGATTTGAAACAAGACTGGAAGTAGTGGAACATGCAGGTGTAAACATATCACAAAAAGTCAAAAAACAGGTACTTAGTAACAACTGATGCTACGATAAATAATAATTCAAATGGAAAAAATGTTAATAACAACAATCTTACCTCTTTCAGTTAACAAGCTATTTAAAAGTGTCAAACATTACAATAGAAGGAGAAATAGAAATTCTAAACACAAGGTTAGTATATCTATAGTAGTGAGTGCTGGTGGTAGTGGTGAGCGTGTTGTGAACATTGTGTGTGTGTGTCAGCGCGGCTGGAGAGGGCGGTGCGTGCGAGCTGTGGGTGCGCGTGTGGGGTGCGCGGCGCGAGGCAGGCGCACTGCGCGCGGCTCTGGCGCGCATGCGCACATTGCGCGCAGACAACAAGCACTTCCACATGCAACCTGCACTTAGCTTGCGTGTGAGTACCTGTCTATTATTTCTCTGTCGTTGTTAAGTTATCTATCATAGTCTGGATGACGTAGGATCTTGATTATGAGACAAATCATCAAATCATTTTCTAGGCAAACGTGTTTCACCGTCGACCACAACATCGCTTACCATCTGTTGAGATAGTGGTCAAGCGCGAGAACAAAGGAAAAAAAAAGACATACCTTTCGTTAGGTATTATGTTTTTTTTTTTTTATTTCCTTACAAGGCAGACGTGAATGGAAGCGCCAGGATGGGACGCCCTTGAAAGACATACATAGACCTTATAGGTGATGTTCTTCAGAAAGGCCAAGTGCGCAGTACCCATAACCGGTGTGTGTGTATGACTGGATGTATGAATGAGTGTGAAGCAAAAGGAGTATGTAAGGATCGTAACAGGTAGCGTTCTGTAATTTCTGCCAACCCCCATGGGAAAAAGGCGTGAGTTTACGTATGTATGTAAAAAAAACATTATCATTCTCTTGGCTACTTCCTAATTAATTTGGGTTCAGCGCACGTCTTCTTCCATGCTTCTCTAGTAGTCGTTATCTCAATAGTAATTCCCTTTTCAAACATATCTTTCGCATAGTCTATCTATACATCGTTTCTTTGGTCTTCTTCTTTTCATTTAAGTATAGCCAACCATATTCATAGATATTCAAAACTTTCCTCAATTTATTTTCCTCATTCACCTTTGTATCACATGTACAGGGCTCATATCATGACAACCAATTTTCACACAACTGTCACCGGTTCCACTTTCAAATGAGATGAATCTTCAGGTATTGACAAATAAACACTTGAAACAAAGCTTAACCTATTAATTAAATTCTATAATTGATTTACCACGAATATTTTAAGCTTATCGCAACAGAATTAACTCAAGAGCAATCATAAGGGTTTCAGGGAGATGGGACATTCCCAGTTTCATTATTTCCTAAGTATCGATAAACGCGTGCGCTATGTGGTTGTATGCCGTGACATTTTAGTCGTCTTATAAAGGCAGTCTACTTCATGTATGCAATTACTTCTAAAATATTCATAAAGAAAGCTTTTTAACAAAAAAATAACGGGCAAGGCAGAACGTTCGGCGAGTATCGGCAAGCGAGTGCTTGATACGAATCACCGAAAAAATCCCCCAACCGACGTTGCAAAGAGATGATCACTTCTAAAACAATCCTCTCCGCATAAATCTGAGCATTAAATTGAGGTTGCCTCTGATCCAAATGAGTACGGCTCTTCCACCGATCCAAATACCGGCCCAAAACTTTATTGTTCCCCCTACATATGAATGAACTTTCTGACAACATTACAAACGTTCTTGAAGTCGAGAACTCCAAACTCGAGTACGTCTTGTTTTGTATCCGGCCTCATACAAAAACGAGATTCATCGTTTTAGCAAACACATAGCCAGTTGCTTTTATTTACGTCATGCTTTGATGTATTGAAATAATGCTATTTCAATATATCATGATTCACTCATTTAAATTAAAAAAAACCGGCCAAGTGCGAGTCGGACTCGCGCACGAAGGGTTCCGTACTTGGTAAATTGCGGTTTACGATTTATGACGTATTAAAAATAAACTACTGACTAGATCTCGTTCAAACCAATTTTCGCTGGCAGTTTACATAATAATGTACATCATGATTTTTTCATCGTTGGAGTTCCATTTAAATTTAACATGCAAATATGCTTTTAGTAAACGTTTGATAGGATATATTGATATAAATAAGGTATCCTGCTGCAGACTCTGGTTGTGAACCATCGTCCAGAAATATGGGAGGGATCAGAGTTCATACTGACATGTATGGCGTATGGATCTCCGGATATCACCTTCACGTGGTACATGGATGGTGTCAAAATAAACTTCAATGGAACGACGAGGTAAGTTAATGGCAAGTGTACTTGAGAGGGACATTGTATTCTCTAGATTACTAAAAAAATTAACCTTATAAATCTAACCAGACTGGTAAACTGTCTGGACGCGAGGTAATAACCTGTCGTCGAGACTGACGAGTCTGCGCCTGTGCAGTCCCGCCATCAAATGAGCGACTGTTATTAAACCACACTGATTGTTTTTTTTTGTAATTGATGGTTTTAATAGTTTACGTTTAAGATAAAACTAGTCTGCAAATCCGCTGTAAAAAGAAGCTTATTTAGTTGTTTACGACGAGACAGAGATTAGTACGTCGACATCTGGAAGACTTTAACATATTGCCACTAGAAGAGTGTTCTTTTTCAGAGACATTTGGACGCGCACGGTGTCAGAAGACGCGCTTGGTCGTCGCATGTCAGTGTTAGGTATAACAGAAGCGAAGAGCCCCGACAGCGGCAAGTGGTCATGTGCAGCAGACGATGCTGGCAGGAGACGATGTAGAGCGCTGAGGCTGACGGTGCTGAGACCACCCGAGATACGACTCGTGCCTTCCACTATCAGTGTTAATAAAGTGAGTCAATCGATACCGGCGTTGGTACGCTGATCGTAATATACATAAAAACACACCACTTTGTTTTGCGCAGATACCTAAAAACTTATATAAATGTGTGTCAGGGCGACAACGTGAGTATAACATGTCTGGCGGGAGCGGGGCGGGTGCACGGCGCGCTTGGGTTCAGTTGGGCGAGGGAGAGGACGCTGCTACGGATGGTGCCGGGCAGAGAGGTATGGGAAGATCTGTTCCCCGCGGGGAGCGTGCTCAAGCTTTATAACATACAGGTTTGTTAATACTGTTGAATTGAATATTCCTCATAAATTAACGAACTATTCGAGATGCCTTTAATTATTATTATTTTCACAGAAATCCAGCGAGTTCCGATGTCAAGTATCATCAGTGGCCGGCACCAATGCTAAAGGCGTGACCATGTGGGCTCTAGGAGCTGACGACGTAGCGTGTGAGAGTGAGGCTTCCCATGGCTTGCGCTGGCCGAAGACCGCTCCCGGAGCGCACGCGACTGCCTTCTGTCCACATGGATACAGCGGGGAGAGCACTAGGTTAGTAGGAAAAAGATACTACGTCTGATTAAGACGTTCTATCATCTTTTCATGCAGTAAAAGTTTAATTTCAGTAACTTATTTGCAGGTTTTGCGAGCCCAAAACTGGACAACATGGTGTTAAATGGATGCTACCGGATTTCTCTGGTTGTGTTGCAGACTCACTCAAAGACATTTATGAACAGGTAGTTTATGAAACCAAATAATACGATGAGATGATACGAAATTCTCTAAACATACCTACGATAAAAGATTGATGTGTTTGTCAGTTCAGCCTGATATCGCTGGGCTACTCTTGGAGCTCGGTGTGGCGCGTGTTGCGGCAGTACGGTGCAGTGCTGCTTTCCTTGCCGACACACCCAGGCGCGGGCGAGTGTCCCCTCAATCATGCAGTACACATGCTGCACTATCTCATGTCTGCTGCAGCTCAGCCAGCGGATAGGTTCAACAGCGCGGAACATCTGCTGCACATCTATGATCACCTGCTAACACATCCTGATGCGTTCCTTGATGAGGAGGTAAGTGATAATTAATGTCAAGGTGAAATAACATTCTAGCCAAGGTTTATTTCTGTAGTTTAGGTTGATAAAAGGATAATAATGAATCGCGTGATCTCTAACTAGAAAATCTTCGAACTCCAAAACGCGGTAGTGGACACAGCGGGACTGCGGAGTAGCTTTGACAAGCACTTCCGCGAGTTTACAGTCACAACTGCACCAGTCCAGTTGGACAACACGGCGCACTTCTCGCTTCAGCCAGCTCCTGTGGCTCGCGAGGAGTGGCTCGTGACGTCAGCAGCAGTAGAGCTGGCGGATACAACTGGCAATGCTTCCGTGGTCAGCGTGCTGTATCATAAATTGGGAGCGAGGCTGCCGTCGCTGAGGAGATTTGTCGAGTATAAGTAAGAGGCTTCTTCTTGATTGAGCTAAATTATTAGTATTTTAAAGCAACAAAGTGCAGTATTAACGTTGTAGACTTTTCTTCCTTGGTTTATGTTATTTTTCATTCAGTTTATGTTTTATTATCTTTGATTAATTTATCTATTGTTCTACTTTACTCCTACACGGTAGTTGTAGCGGCAACTGTTCCAGGTCTGGCCGCGCGACAGAGTACACAGTAGCATCACAACAGGTGCAGGTGTCTATCAGCGGCGCGGGAGTTGATCCCACGCTCCCACACACTGTCACTCTGCTGCTCACGCACTTCAAGAATTACAGCGCTATCGGTAAGTAGAAACCGCACAGCATACAGTTCCGTCGTCAGTA
>CATKRY010000174.1:0-33354 GCA_949775005.1 Orthosia gothica
CGCTGGGTTATTTTAGTGGGTATACCGGAACTTTCCGGGGAGTCCCACATAGCCCGTCCCCATTCCCCCAATGGGCGGGTATGCGTAATGCATTTTTTCCCAGCGTGATCAAAAAAAAAAAGGTTAGGTTGGGGGGCCCTGCCGCTACCGCCGCCGTGGCGGAAGATGGGCCTTCGGCTGCTGCTGGCCTGGCTGAGGAGGAGGGGGGTGCGATGTCCGATTAATGCATAGAGTCGAACATCGCATCCTCCAGGCGAACACCAACCACTGCAGAGCGGCTCAGGATCTTCTGATCCAGACCGTGGCTGAGTGGTTGGTGGACGTGGCGGTGGTCGCCGAGCCTTACTCGGTCCCCAGTACCTGGCTGGGCGACCGGGACGGCTTGGTGGCGTTGGTGGCGCGGTCCTCCGCGGACTCCCCTCCCCTCTCGCTTTTAGAGAGGGGACCGGGATACGTGGCCGCCGCGTGGGGGGGGGATACGGCCCTGGTCGGGGTCTATTTCTCCCCAAACCGCCCTCTAAGGGATTTCGAGGACTTCCTCGAAATCCTTACGGCAGTCGCCGGGAGGGTGGCACCACGCCAGGTCGCCATATTGGGCGACCTTAACGCCAAGTCGGAGGCTTGGGGCAACCCGGCTGCCTCCTGCAACGTCCAGGGACGCGCCGTCGAATTCTGGGCGGCCTCGTGCGGCGTGTCCCTCCTCAACAGGGCGGCGGTCCACACGTGTGTGCGGCAACGGGGAGGATCGGTGGTAGACGTCTCGTTTGCCACCCCTGCCCTGGCCGCCCGCGTTGTGAACTGGCGGGTGGAGACGGTGGAGACTTTGTCGGACCACCGATACGTGCGGTTCGACATCTCCACCGGCCCCCGGGGGGGGACGGGCCGCGCTGGCCAATCTTCCTTCCCGCGGTGGGCTCTCACCCGCCTGGACCGGGAGGCAGCCAAGGAGGCAGCCTTTCTCCAGGACTGGCTCTCACCCTCTGTCGAGCCGGTCCTGGACGTGGACCGCGTGGCGGTCCAGCTCAGGGCGTCCCTGACCGAGGTGTGCAACGCCAGCATGCCTCGGTCACGCCGTCCGCCTCCCCGTCGCGCCGTGTACTGGTGGTCAGAGGAGCTGGCAGGGCTACGGGCCACCTGCGTGGCGGCCAGGAGGGCCTACACGCGGAGTCGGCGGCGCACTACCCGGTCTCAGGCCGGGGAGGACCGCCTCTACGCCTCTTATCTAGAAGCAAAGACGGTCCTCAAGGCGGCTATGTGCGCCGCCAAGGACTCGGCGCGGGCCGAGATGCTGGAGGGCCTCGACAGGGATCCATTTGGGAGGCCATATAAGGCGGCGCGGAACCAACTGCGCCCCTTTGGTCCCCCCATTACGGAGACCCTGGAGCCGGCGTTGCTGGATGGGGTGGTCCGGTCCTTGTTTCCGCGCAGGACCGAGTTCACCCCACCAACGATGAATCCCCCACTGGGGGGGGTGGTGGCTTCGCCGGAGGAGGAGGTCCCTCCAGTATCAGCGGAGGAACTTCGCGCGGGGGTTCTGTCCCTCCGCGCGAAAAAGACGGCCCCTGGGCCAGATGGCGTCCCCGCACGGGTGGTTGCCATCGCGGCGTCCCTCATGGAGGATAGGTTTCGGGACCTCTTCAGCGCGTGTCTGACGGCTGGGAGGTTCCCGAAACTGTGGAAGGAGGGGCAGTTGTGCCTCCTCCGGAAGGAGGGACGCCCGGTGGACTCCCCCTCGGCATACCGGCCCATCGTTCTGCTCGATGAGGTCGGTAAATTGTTCGAGGGGATCATCGCCACCCGGCTAAATAGCCAGTTGCGGGAGGTAGGGCCTGACCTGTCGGACGCCCAATTCGGTTTTCGCATAGGGCGTTCGACGGTCGACGCGTTGGCCCTACTCAGGGGCCACGTGCAGGAGGCGGTCGAGTCGGGGGACGGAGTGTTGGCGGTGTCGTTCGACATTGCCAATGCCTTCAACTCCGTGCCCCATTCGACCATATTGGAGGCACTCCGGTACCACGGAGTGCCTCCATATCTGCGGGCGATCCTGGCCAGCTACCTGGAGGACAGAGAGGTCCTCCTGGTGGACAAGACGGCCAGGATCAGGCGTTACGACGCGGAGTCCGGTGTTCCACAGGGGTCGGTGCTAGGGCCCCCCTTGTGGAACATCGCATTCGACTGGCTCCTGCGGGGCACCCTCCTCCAGGGCACGAGTGTCATCTGCTACGCGGATGACACTCTCCTCGTTGCCCGGGGGAGGGACTTTGGGGAGGCGGCCTGTTTGGCCTCGGCTGGCGGATCCTTGGTGGCAGGTAGGATCCGCCAGCTTGGATTGAGGGTAGCGCTGAACAAGACCGAGGCCGTGTTCTTTCACGGGCCTCGGCAGCGCTGCCCTCCGAACGCCCACATCGTCGTGGAGGGCGTCCGGATAGGGGTCGGGGCCCAGATGAAGTATCTGGGCCTCGTGCTAGACAGCAGGTGGCGCTTCGGCTCGCACTTCAGCGGGCTGTCGACGCGCCTGCTGAAAGCCGCGGACGCCCTCTCATGGCTCCTCCCAAACTTGGGAGGGCCGAAGGATCGATGCCGGCGCCTCTATGCCGGTATCCTGCGGAGTATGGCCCTCTACGGGGCGCCCATCTGGGCGGACTCCCTCAACAGGAGGGAGAACGCGACCGCCATCCGCAGGCCCCAAAGGGCCATTGCACTGCGGGTGGCGAGAGCCTACCGCTCAGTGGGCTTTTCGGCGGCGTGCGCTCTGGCGGGCACCCCTCCCTGGGAGTTGGAGGCATGGGTGCTCGCCAGAGTGTATGATTGGACGGCGCGGCGGAAGGCGCTCGGGGAGCGCCCCGCCGCGGAAGAGCGGGAGGCAGTGCGGCGGGAGGCGAGGGACGCTATCGTCCTCCATTGGACGGAGGACCTCGCCACCGCCGCCTTTGGACGCCGGACGCTGGACGCGCTCGGTCCAGTCTTGCAAGGCTGGCTCGAGCGGCCACATGGTTTCCTCTCGTTCCGTTTGGTGCAGGTGTTGTCCGGACATGGTTGTTTCGGAACGCACCTGCACCGGATCCGGAGGGAGGAAACCCCGGCGTGCCACGACTGCGGCGCGGCAGAGGACACGGCGCAGCACACCCTCGAGGTGTGCCCAGCCTGGGCTGAGCTGCGCCGTGCCCTGAAAGATGTGATCGGGCAGGACCTCTCAATTTCCAGTGTGGTCAGCTCCATGCTGGGGAGTGAGGAGGCCTGGGCGGCGGTTGCCTCCTTTTGCGAGGTCGTGATTTCGCAAAAGGAGGCGGTGGAGCGTGCGCGGGAGGACGATCCTCTCGCGCCGCCGCTCCGCAGGCGAAGAAGGGGTGGGAGAAGGCGGTTGTACGATCGTCTCCTCCCACCACCTGGTGGTGACTAGCGGGCGACAGGCGCGGGGGCGCCTCTCGTCTGCATTGCACTAGTCACCACCCCGTCGGGCGGGAATGGCCGAGCACGTGGTCATTCCCGAGCCCCTCCACTAAGGGAGGGGCGTGAAGGCCCCGCTGTAAAGGCGGGCGGTCGTCGGCGGAGGACTGGGCGTAAAGGCTGTGCCAGTTTCCCAGTCCTCCTCCAAACAGACGATGCGGGAGTGCCGCTGGGTTATTTTAGTGGGTATACCGGAACTTTCCGGGGAGTCCCACATAGCCCGTCCCCATTCCCCCAATGGGCGGGTATGCGTAATGCATTTTTTCCCAGCGTGATCAAAAAAAAAAAAAAAAAAGGTTAGGTTGGGGTGGGGAACCCCCCCACAGTGCTTACGTCCCCGTCGTGTTCCCCGGAAACGTCCCAGTCCTGACCACCGTAACGGAGTAGCAGGCTGGGTACGGCCAAAGTGCACTGTGCGATCGTAGCGAATTTTAACTGTCTTGTCGTGTACGATACCTGCGGAGAATTTTATTTTAATTTTATATGATGTCGTCTTCATCGAAGCCCCCGCGGGATGCCCTCGGGCATTTTGTAAAAAAAGGCCCTTCTCAGGGCCAACCCAAAGGCCCTTCTCAGGGCCAACCCAAAGGCCCTTCTCAGGGCCACCGTGACGCGAGCGCGTCTGAAGAAGGCAGAGCCTTCTACGAAGGAAAGGTGGAGGATTCGGACTCCGATGGCGAGTTCGTTGCGTCGAACGCTAGCGCGAAGGTGACCGAGTACTCTCGGTCACGATCGCGATCGCGGAAGCGATACTTTCTGAAGGAAGTATCGGATGGCTCCTCGGGCTCGGGTTCGGCGAAGGAGCCTTCGAGGAGGGCTAAGTCCAAAAAGGTAACGGCGGATACCCCCGACGTGGGTCTGGAAGACGCCCAACGCCAGTTGGACCTAGTTCGGCGGGAGCAGTATCAGCGGGACCTGGAGGAGCAGGTTGCGTGCCTTGCTCGTGCCAAGTCCGGGTACGGCGCGTCTGTCGTACTGTACGCGGACCACTCCCTACTGGAGCTAGAGCGGATGGCTGAGGAGGACCAGGAGGGGATCGTGGAGGTCGCTTCAAAGTCCTCTAAACTGAAGGGGACCTTCCAGAAGGCCCTCAAATGCCGGGCCGCGAGCATGCGCGGCATCGTCGGGGAGCTGGTGCAGCGCCAGGCGACCGACGAGACGCGGCAACTGCAGGCGAGGGTCGATCGCCTGCAGACGGAGGTCAGCCAGCTTCATCAGAAGCTGGCCGCGGCCACGGCCCGGCCAACCCAGGCTGAGCCGAGACCTGCGGCAGAGGGCCCCTCCTCCTCCTCCGGCCTTGAGGATATCATCCGCAAGGTTGTGATGGAGGAGAGGGCCTTCACGAGGGCCTGCCTGGCGGGCATAGAGGACCGGCTCCTGCCCGAAAGGAGCTACCGGCTGCCACTTGCCGCAGACAAGCGGTCTGGCAAGCCGGAGCCGACTTCCCAGAGGGAGGAGGACCCTCTCCTGCCTGCCACCACCCCGACCAACCAGCAGGGCTGGACGAAGGTGGTCGGCAGGGGGAAAGGAAAGGGGAAGAAGACTGCAGCAGTCGTCCCTGCCGTACCCGCCACCACCCCTCCCAGCCAGTCGCAGTCGACTGGTAAGGGAAAGGGGAAGGGAAAGGGGAAAACCTCCCCCCCAGCCGTCTCCGCCACCACCCCTCCCAGCCAGTCGCAGGCGACCGACAAGGGAAAGGGAAGAAGAATGAGTTCCCCCCCAGCCGGCAAGAGGAACTTAGTTCCTCCCAAGACCGCAGCCGTCGTGGTGACGCTCACCGCGGAGGCTGTGGAGCGGGGGGAGACCTACGCGTCCGTGATGATGCGGGCGCGTGCCAATGCCGATCCCACAAAACTGGGGATCGGCAAGGTCTCCTGTCGCCGGACCCAGGCTGGGGGACGGATCTTCGAGTTCCCAGGGGCCGAAGGTGGCAAAAATGCGGACCTCTTCGCAGCTAAGCTGCAAGAGGTCATCGCAGATGCGGCCAAGGTGGCAAGGCCGGTGAAGACTGCGGCCATCGAAGTGACCGACTTGGATGACTCGGTCACCAAGGAGGAGGTGGTGGCGGCGGTCGCAGCTGTAGGGGGCTGTGGCGTCGCAGCGGTACGAGCCCGGGACATCAGGTCCGGCCGTGGCGGCATGGGCACCATCCGTATGGAGTGCCCAGTCGCTGCTGCCAAAGCCGTCCTTGACAAAGGACGGCTAAACGTGGGCTTCAGTTCGGGTGCGGTCCGGGCACTTGTGGCACAGCCCTTGCGGTGCTACAAGTGCTTCGGAGTCGGGCACACCCGGCCCCTCTGTCCATCCACCGTGGACCGGACAGAGAGCTGCTACCGCTGCGGCAAGGAGGGCCACAAGTCCGCCTCGTGCGAGGCCGCAAAGCCGCACTGCGCCGTCTGTGCAGCCGTTGGCCGCCCGGCAGGGCACGTGATGCAGGGGAGGATGTGCAATCCTCCCCCCAAGAAGGGAATAGCACAGGCGCCGAGAAGGCCTGCCGCTACCTCCGCCGTGGCGGAAGATGGCCTTCCGGCTGCTGCCGGCCTGGCTGAGGAGGAGGGGGGTGCGATTTCCGATTAATGCCAGTCGAACATCGCATCCTCCAGGCGAACACCAACCACTGCAGAGCGGCTCAGGATCTGCTGATCCAGACCGTGGCTGAGTGGTTGGTGGACGTGGCGGTGGTTGCCGAGCCTTACTCGGTCCCCAGTACCTGGCTGGGCGACCGAGACGGCTTGGTGGCGTTGGTGGCGCGGTCCTCCACGGACTCCCCTCCCCTCTCGCTTTTAGAGAGGGGACCGGGATACGTGGCCGCCGCGTGGGGGGGGATACGGCCCTGGTCGGGGTCTATTTCTCCCCAAACCGCCCTCTAAGGGATTTCGAGGACTTCCTCGAAATCCTAACGGCAGTCGCCGGGAGGGCGGCACCACGCCAGGTCGCCATATTGGGAGACCTTAACGCCAAGTCGGAGGCTTGGGGCAACCCGGCTGCCTCCTGCAACGTCCGGGGACTAGCACAGGCGCCGAGAAGGCCTGCCGCTACCTCCGCCGTGGCGGAAGATGGCCTTCCGGCTGCTGCCGGCCTGGCTGAGGAGGAGGGGGGTGCGATTTCCGATTAATGCCAGTCGAACATCGCATCCTCCAGGCGAACACCAACCACTGCAGAGCGGCTCAGGATCTGCTGATCCAGACCGTGGCTGAGTGGTTGGTGGACGTGGCGGTGGTTGCCGAGCCTTACTCGGTCCCCAGTACCTGGCTGGGCGACCGAGACGGCTTGGTGGCGTTGGTGGCGCGGTCCTCCACGGACTCCCCTCCCCTCTCGCTTTTAGAGAGGGGACCGGGATACGTGGCCGCCGCGTGGGGGGGGATACGGCCCTGGTCGGGGTCTATTTCTCCCCAAACCGCCCTCTAAGGGATTTCGAGGACTTCCTCGAAATCCTAACGGCAGTCGCCGGGAGGGCGGCACCACGCCAGGTCGCCATATTGGGAGACCTTAACGCCAAGTCGGAGGCTTGGGGCAACCCGGCTGCCTCCTGCAACGTCCGGGGACGCGCCGTCGAATTCTGGGCGGCCTCGTGCGGCGTGTCCCTCCTCAACAGGGGGGCGGTCCACACGTGTGTGCGGCAACGGGGTGGATCCGTGGTAGACGTCTCGTTTGCCACCCCTGCCCTGGCCGCCCGCGTTGTGAACTGGCGGGTGGAGACGGTGGAGACTTTGTCGGACCACCGGTACGTGCGGTTCGACATCTCCACCGGCCCCCGGGAGGGGACGGGCCGCGCTATCCAATCTCCCTTCCCGCGGTGGGCTCTCACCCGCCTGGACCGGGAGGCAGCCAAGGAGGCAGCCTTTCTCCAGGACTGGCTCTCACCCCCTGTCGAGCCGGTCCTGGACGTGGACCGCGTGGCGGTCCAGCTCAGGGCGTCCCTGACCGAGGTGTGCAACGCCAGCATGCCTCGGTCACGCCAGCCGGCTCCCCGTCGCGCCGTTTACTGGTGGTCGGAGGAGCTGGCAGGGCTACGGGCCACCTGCGTGGCGGCCAGGAGGGCCTACACGCGGAGTCGGCGGCGCACTACCCGGTCTCAGGCCGGGGAGGACCGCCTCTACGCCTCTTATCTAGAGGCAAAGACGGTCCTCAAGGCGGCTATGTGCGCCGCCAAGGACTCGGCGAGGGCCGAGATGCTGGAGGGCCTCGACAGGGATCCATTTGGGAGGCCATATAAGGCGGCGCGGAACCAACTGCGCCCCTTTGGTCCCCCAGTCACGGAGACCCTGGAGCCGGCGTTGCTGGATGGGGTGGTCCGGTCACTGTTTCCGCGCAGGACCGACTTCACCCCACCAACGATGAATCCCCCACTGGGGGGGGTGGTGGCTTCGCCGGAGGAGGAGGTCCCTCCAGTATCAGCGGAGGAACTTCGCGCGGGGGTTCTGTCCCTCCGCGCGAAGAAGACGGCCCCTGGGCCAGATGGCGTCCCTGCACGGGTGGTTGCCATCGCGGCGTCCCTCATGGAGGATAGGTTTCGGGACCTCTTCAGCGCGTGCCTTACGGCTGGGAGGTTCCCGAAACTGTGGAAGGAGGGGCAGTTGTGCCTCCTCCGGAAGGAGGGACGCCCGGTGGACTCCCCCTCGGCATACCGGCCCATCGTTCTGCTCGATGAGGTCGGTAAATTGTTCGAGGGGATCATCGCCACCCGGCTAAATAGCCAGTTGCGGGAGGTAGGGCCTGACCTGTCGGACGCCCAGTTCGGTTTTCGACGTGGGCGTTCGACGGTCGACGCGTTGGCCCTACTCAGGGGCCACGTGCAGGAGGCGGTCGAGTCGGGGGACGGAGTGTTGGCGGTGTCGTTCGACATCGCCAACGCCTTCAACTCCGTGCCCCACTCGACCATATTGGAGGCACTCCGGTACCACGGAGTGCCTCTATATCTGCGGGCGATCCTGGCCAGCTACCTGGAGGACAGAGAGGTCCTCCTGGTGGACAAGACGGCCAGGATCAGGCGCTACGGCGCGGAGTGCGGTGTTCCACAGGGGTCGGTGCTAGGGCCCCCCTTGTGGAACATCGCATTCGACTGGCTCCTGCGGGGCACCCTCCTCCAGGGCACGAGTGTCATCTGCTACGCGGATGACAATCTCCTCGTTGCCCGGGGGAGGGACTTTGGGGAGGCGGCCTGTTTGTGCTCGGCTGGCGGATCCTGGGTGGCAGGTAGGATCCGCCAGCTTGGATTGAGGGTAGCGCTGAACAAGACCGAGGCCGTGTTCTTTCACGGGCCTCGGCAGCGCTGCCCTCCGAACGCCCACATCGTCGTGGAGGGCGTCCGGATAGGGGTCGGGGCCCAGATGAAGTATCTGGGCCTCGTGCTAGACAGCAGGTGGCGCTTCGGCCCGCACTTCAGCGGGCTGTCGACGCGCCTGCTGAAAGCCGCGGACGCCCTCTCATGGCTCCTCCCAAACTTGGGAGGGCCGAAGGATCGATGCCGGCGCCTCTATGCCGGCATCCTTAAGAGTATGGCCCTCTACGGGGCGCCCATCTGGGCGGACTCCCTCCACAGGAGGGAGAATGCGACCGCCATCCGCAGGCCCCAAAGGGCCATTGCACTGCGGGTGGCGAGGGCCTACCGCTCGGTGGGTTTCCATCCTCTCGCGCCGCCGCTCCGCAGACGAAGAAGGGGTGGGAGAAGGCGGTTATAAGACCGTCTCCTCCCACCTCCCGGTGGTGACTAGCGGGCGACAGGCGCGGGGGCGCCTGTCGTCTGCATTGCACTAGTCACCACCCTCGACGGGCGGGAATGGCCGAGCACGTGGTCATTCCCGGGCCTTCTCCACTAAGGGAGGGGCGTGAAGGCCCCGCTGTAAAGGCGGGCGGTCGTCGGCGGAGGACTGGGCGTAAAGGCTGTGCCAGTTTCCCAGTCCTCCTCCAAACAGACGATGCGGGAGTGCCGCTGGGTTATTTTAGTGGGTATACCGGAACATTCAGTCCCACATAGCCCGTCCCCATTCCCCCAAGGGGCGGGTATGCGTAATGCATTTTTTCCCAGCGAGATCAAAAAAAAAAAAAAAAAAGGTTAGGTTGGGGTGCGGGTCAGGTAACCTCCACGTTGGCTTAGTTGGGTGCTGGTCTCTTTCGGATACGTCCGGGGGGAAGAGCAACCCGTTGGGCTGGTGCACCCTGGGCACCGTCAATAACTTCCCATTCGTGGGTTCTTGTTGGCGGTGGCGAATATCTGACGGGGGGGGGTGGGGGGGCGGCGTCGCTCTGGGTGTTCCCCTGATTAGCAGGGGACACTCCAGATGCGACGAAGGGGTAGTCTGGGTAGGTAGGTTAGGTGGTTAGGAAAGCGGTGGGGCTCACTTCTTGGCCTCTGGGCGGGCCGCCTTCCCCTGCGGGGGGGAACGCCCGGGGCACCCCAGCTCTGCACCCTGCACTGCCCGGCTCTGCAGTGACCGGCTCTGCCCGCTCTGCACCTGGCTTTGCACTCGGCGCTCGTGCGGTTTGAGCTCCCCGAGTGCACTGACCAGCTCTGCACCCTGCTTTGCCCGGCTCTGCATCCGGGCTTTGCCCGCTCTGCACCTGGCTCTGCAGCCCGGAATCTCGCCTGTGGGTGGGGGTGGCCGCGGCTCGGGGGCGGGAAGTGGGCCCAAGAGGAGGTGGTGACTTGTCGTTGCCGACCCTCCTTTGACGTGGGATGGTCGGCAGGGACAAGTCAGTGGTAGGAGGAGGCGGCGGAGCGTCGGTCCCGACGCTTCGCCGCACACGCGGAGGGCGGCGTCTGGCCTTCGCGGGCCAGATGCTGCAATGGCGGGGACCGTAAAGGTCCATTGCGGTGGGGGGCATGGCGCGGCACACCGTCCAGGTGTGCCCAGCGGGGGCGTAGCTGCGCCGTCCCCTGAGGAGGTTGTGTGGCAGGTCCTCTCGCTTCCCGGTGTGGTAAATCCATGCTGGGGAGCGGGGAGGCCTGGGCGGCGGTTGCCTCCTTTTGTGAGGACGCCATGTCGCAAAAGGAGGCAGCGGTGGGGGTGGGAGAGGGCGGTTGTACGATCGCCTGCGCCCACCCCCTGGTGGTGATTAGCGGGCGGCGGGTGCGGGGGCGCCTGTCGTCTGCATTGCACAATCACCACCCTCGTCGGGCGGGAATGGCCGATCACTCACGGCCATTCCCGGGCCCCTCCACTGAGGGAGGGGCGTGCGGGGCCCACCATTATGGTGGGCATTCGTCGGCGGAGGACTGGGCGTAAAGGCTGTGCCGGTTTCCCAGTCCTCCTCCACACAGACGATGCGGGAGTGCGCTGGTTTATTTTAGTGGGTATACCGGGCTTGCCCGGGGAGTCCCACATAGCCCGTCCATTCCCCCGATGGGCGGGTATGCGTAATGCATTTTTTTCCAGCGTTATCAAAAAAAAAAAAAAAAAAAAAAAAAAAAAAAAAAAAAAAAAAAAAAAAAAAAATATATATAAAGGTTAGGTTAGGTTACGCCCGGTGTCACCACTGCGTCGACTGCCGGGAGGACACGGCGCGGCATACGCTGGCAGAGTGTGCCGCTTGGGAGGAGCCACGCCGTGCCCTCATCTCTGAAGTAGGCAGTGACCTGTCGCTGCCGGCTGTAGTCGAGTCTATGGTCGGCAGCGAGGAGTCCTGGGACGCGGTGGTATCCTTCTGCGAAACAGTCGTCTCGCAGAAGGAAGCTGCGGAGAGGGAGAGGGAGATTTCATCTGCTAACCCGATCCGCAGCAGACGCGCCGGGCGTCGGCGGAGGGCGGACAACGCCCTCTTCCAGCCGCCCTAAATGGGTCCAGGGGCGGCGGACTCGGGGACGTCCGTCGCCCCCCACACATCAGGACCCGAGGTGGCGGCGCGTTGTGTTCCACGCACGCCCCTCTTAGACGTCGCGGGGGGAGTCAAACACCTCACTCCCCCTCCAACCCGAGACCGTGGCCCGCAGAGGCGGGCCGGCACTAGCCGGGGGTTGCGGAAGTATCATTGTTCCCGCGACCCCCAGCGTAGGTGTGAGATGGAACACCGGGGTGGTTTTTAGTCAGTAGGAGTCTGACAGACCCCTCCGCCCCCCCCAGGGCGGAGGACATGCGATGAGGATTTTCCACCCCGGAACAAAAAAAAAAAAAAAAAAAAAAAAAAAAAAAAAAAAGGTTAGGTTGGGGAGGGGAACCCCCCCACAGTGCTTACGTCCCCGTCGTGTTCCCCGGAAACGTCCCAGTCCTGACCACCGTAACGGAGTGGCAGGCTGGGTACGGCCAAAGTGCACTGTGCGATCGTAGCGAATTTTAACTGTCTTGTCGTGTACGATACCTGCGGAGAATTTTATTTTAATTTTATATGATGTCGTCTTCATCAAAACCCCCGCGGGATGCCCTCGGGCATTTTGTGAAAAAAGGCCCTTCTCAGGGCCAACCCAAAGGCCCTTCTCAGGGCCAACCCAAAGGCCCTTCTCAGGGCCAACGCGACGCCTCAGCGTCGAAAGAAGGCAGAGCCTTCTACGAAGGCAGGGTGGATGAATCGGACTCCGACAGCGAGTTCGTTTCGTCGAACGCTGGCGCGATGGAGACCGAGTACTCTCGGTCACGATCGCGATCGCGGAAGCGATACTTCCTCAAGGAAGTGTCGGATGGCTCCTCGGGCTCGGGTTCGGCAAAGGAGCCTTCCAGGAAGGCAAAGGCCAAAAAGGTGGCGGCGGATACCCACGACGTGGGTCTGGAAGACGCCCAACGCCAGTTGGACCTAGTTCGGCGGGAGCAGTTCCAGCAGGACCTGGAGGAGCAGGTTGCTGCCAAGGAGCGGCAGGCGCGCCTTGCTCGTGCCAAGTCCGGGTACGGCGCGTCTGTCGTACTGTACGCGGACCACTCCCTGCTGGAGCTGGAGCGGTTAGCTGAGGAGGACCAGGAGGGGATCATGGAGGTCGCTTCAAAGTCCTCTAAACTGAAGGGGACCTTCCAGAAGGCCCTCAAATGCCGGGCCGCGAGCATGCGCGGCATCGTCGGGGAGCTGGTGCAGCGCCAGGCGACCGACGAGACGCGGCAACTGCAGGCGAGGGTCGATCGCCTGCAGACGGAGGTCAGCCAGCTTCATCAGAAGCTGGCCGAGGCCACGGCCCGGCCAACCCAGGCTGAGCCGAGACCTGCGGCAGAGGGCCCCTCCTCCTCCTCCTCCGGCCTTGAGAATATCATCCGCAAGGTTGTGATGGAGGAGAGGGCCTTCACGAGGGCCTGCCTGGCGGGCATAGAGGACCGGCTCCTGCCCGAAAGGAGCTACCGGCTGCCACTTGCCGCAGACAAGCGGTCTGGCAAGCCGGAGCCGACTTCCCAGAGGGAGGAGGACCCTCTCCTGCCTGCCACCACCCCGACCAACCAGCAGGGCTGGACGAAAGTGGTCGGCAAGGGCAAGGGCAAGGGTAAGAAGACGGCAGCTGTCGTCCCTGCCGTACCCGCCACCACCCCTCCCAGCCAGTCGCAGTCGACTGGCAAGGGAAAGGGGAAGGGAAAGGGGAAAACCTCCCCCCCAGCCGTCTCCGCCACCACCCCTCCCAGCCAGTCACAGGCCACTGACAAGGGACAGGGAAAGGGGAAGAGCTCACCCCCAGCCGGCAAGAGGAACCTAGTTCCTCCCAAGACCGCAGCCGTCGTGGTGACGCTCACCGCGGAGGCTGTGGAGCGGGGGGAGACATACGCGTCCGTTATGATGCGGGCGCGTGCCAACGCCGATCCCACAAAACTGGGGATCGGCAAGGTCTCCTGTCGCCGGACACAGGCTGGGGCTCGGCTCTTTGAGTTCCCGGGGGCCGAAGGTGGCAAAAATGCGGACCTTGGTGGCAGGTAGGATCCGCCAGCTTGGATTGAGGGTAGCGCTGAACAAGACCGAGGCCGTGTTCTTTCACGGGCCTCGGCAGCGCTGCCCTCCGAACGCCCACATTGTCGTGGAGGGCGTCCGGATAGGGGTCGGGGCCCAGATGAAGTATCTGGGCCTCGTGCTAGACAGCAGGTGGCGCTTCGGCCCGCATTTCAGCGGGCTGTCGACGCGCCTGCTGAAAGCCGCGGACGCCCTCTCATGGCTCCTCCCAAGCTTGGGAGGGCCGAAGGATCGATGCCGGCGCCTCTATGCCGGCATCCTAAAGAGCATGGCGCTCTATGGAGCACCCATCTGGGCGGACTCCCTCCACAGGAGGGAGAACGCAACCGCCATCCGCAGGCCCCAAAGGGCCATTGCACTGCGGGTGGCGAGGGCCTACCGCTCGGTGGGTTTCTCGGCGGCGTGCGCTCTGGCGGGCACCCCTCCCTGGGAGTTGGAGGCATGGGTGCTCGCCAGAGTGTACGAGTGGACGGCGCGGCGGAAGGCGCTCGGGGAGCGCCCCGCTGCGGAAGAGCGGGAGGCAGTGCGGCGGGAGGCGAGGGACGCCATCGTCCTCCATTGGACGGAGGACCTCGCCACCGCCGCCTTTGGACGCCGGACGTTGGACGCGCTCGGTCCAGTCTTGCAGGGCTGGCTCGAGCGTCCCCACGGTTTCTTCTCATTCCGTTTGGTGCAGGTGTTGTCTGGACATGGTTGTTTCGGAACGCACCTGCACCGGATCCGGAGGGAGGAAACCCCGGCGTGCCACGACTGCGGCGCGGCAGAGGACACGGCGCAGCACACCCTCGAGGTGTGCCCAGCCTGGGCTGAACTGCGCCGTGCCCTGAGTTGTGTGATTGGGCAGGACCTCTCACTTCCCAGTGTGGTCAACTCCATGCTGGGGAGTGAGGAGGCCTGGGCGGCGGTTGCCTCCTTTTGCGAGGTCGTGATTTCGCAAAAGGAGGCGGCGGAGCGTGCGCGGGAGGATGATCCTCTCGCGCCGCCGCTCCGCAGACGAAGAAGGGGTGGGAGAAGGCGGTTGTACGATCGTCTCCTCCCACCACCTGGTGGTGACTAGCGGGCGACAGGCGCGGGGGCGCCTTCGCTCGCATTGCACGAGTCACCACCCTCGTCGGGCGGGAACGGCCGAGCACTCGCTGTCGTTCCCGGGCCCCTCCACTAAGGGAGGGGCGTGAAGGCCCCGCTGTAAAGGCGGGCGGTCGTCGGCGGAGGACTGGGCGTAAAGGCTGTGCCAGTTTCCCAGTCCTCCTCCAAACAGACGATGCGGGAGTGCCGCTGGGTTATTTTAGTGGGTATACCGGAACTTTCCGGGGAGTCCCACATAGCCCGTCCCCATTCCCCCAATGGGCGGGTATGCGTAATGCATTTTTTCCCAGCGTGATCAAAAAAAAAAAAAAAAGGTTGGTTAGGCTAGGTTGGGTAGGCTGGGTAGGCCAGAATTAGGAGGCAGGTTAGGTTAGGTAGGACAGTTGTGGAGGAGTTGTGGTGGTTGCCTGAAAACAGGGAACCACCAACAGGGGAGTCTAGCCAGCTCTCCTTAATTCCGGAGCCCGCGGCATACTCCCAAAGACCCCCATCGATTGCGGTATGGGGTACGGGATGTGTTGTGGACCGGAGGGCTTGCCTTAATCGGCCGGCCCGCGGGAATGGAAAACCCTAAAAAACCCGACAGCGAAGTCGTAAAAACCTGTAGATACCAGGCGACCTCTACAGTATATAGCTACACTGGTACAGGAATGGGCGTCACCCGACAGTGTTATTTATATCGTCCCATACTCGTGGGAATAACAATGGAACAAACTTTTAAAACAAACAAACAAGACGAAAAAAAGAAGGAGGAAGTGAAAGTGGAGATGAAGGAGGAGAAGAAGAAGGAGAGAAAGGTGAGGCAGGCGAAGAATACTCCTGAAAAGGAACTACGCGTGTCAGTGCTGCGTCTGTCGGAGTCCTCCGGCGAATCGGACGCAAAAATGGTTTCGTGCGGATCCGGCTCGGAGAGCGAGAAAGAGGACCCTTGCCAAATGAACGTTGACTCGAGCAGCGAAAATGAGGAGACTCGCAAGTGGCGCAAAAGAGGAATGGGCGAGCATGGAGAGGAGGAGATGGCGTCGGCGCAAAAAGGGGCGGCGCACAAATCTAAGAGAGGGAGAGGCCGACCGCCCACCACTGGGGAATACGTCGGCCTAGCCGCGGCCCAGGCCTGTCTTAACGCGGCAAAAGCGGAAACGCTCCAGATAGAGGCCGAGGAGCAAATAGCGGAGGTCGCCAAGACACTCAAACTGTCACGACATGCCTGCCGCAGCGGCCTCAACCCCCCGGCACCAGAGGAGGACACGGAGCAGTCTCTGGCAGCACTCAACTGCTTGCTGCTAGAGGCTGCAAAGACTGTAGAAACGGTGGCTACCAAGTCCGGTCGCCTGAAGGGGACCAGTATTAAGACCCTAAAGGATGCGGCCTCGATCATCAAGGAGGCTGCGGTGGGCATAAGGGCCCGAACTATGACGGAGGAAATTGCCAAACTAGAGGCCGAAAACCGGCGGCTCACAGCACAGCTGGCTGAGGCAAACAGCCGGCCAGCGGCGGCAGCAACGGCGGCAGCACCCGACTTCGACCAGATACGGCAACTCATGGAGGAGATATCTCGGGCCAGCGTCGTGCAGTTCAGCAATATGCTGAATGCACGACTCGAGGGGCTCGATTGTCGCCTCCTACCGGAACCGGCATTGCGGCCGCCGCTGGCGGCTGACAAGAGAAAGGGGGAGTTATCCGAATCGGAGGCGAAGGCCCCAATACCCCCGACGCCTCCGCCTGCGCCCGCAACCCAGCCCGCAGCCCAGCCCGCAGCCCAGCCCAAAAACAAGGGCAAAGGAAAGGGGAAAGGCAAGGGGAAAACGACGGCCCCGGCCCCTGAAAGGGACCCTAGTCCGATGAAGGACGCCCCCCCACCGCCCCCATTGACGGAGCAGTGAAGCTTGGTTGCTGCTCGGGGTGCCAAAAGCAGTGGCAAGCAGACAAGCGCCCAGAGCACCCAGAAGAAGAAGACAGCGGCGGTGGCGAAGCTGCGCGCGCCGAAAACGGCAGCAGTGACCCTTACGCTGCAACCGGGCGCGGCTGAGCAGGGAGCTACATACAGCTCAGTATTGCGGGAGGCCCGGACCCGGATCGACAGGGAGAGTCTCGGCATAGAAGAAATGCGCTGCAGGACCACGGTCACCGGCGCCCGCATCCTCGAAATCTTCGGGGATGGGGGCGCAGAGAAGGCCGACTCGCTGGCCAATAAGCTGAGAGAGGTCCTGAGCGCCGAGGTGGTCAGGGTCTCCCGCCCGACCAAAAGAGTGGACGTGTTGGTTTCAGGACTCGACGACTCTGTCACTGCCGCAGAGGTGGTGGCGGCTTTCGCTGCGCAGGGGGGATGTCACGTCGACGACATCAGGCCCGGTGTCATCAGCGACCGCGCCACGATGTGGCTTGGCTGCCCGGTGGCCGCCGCCAAAACTGTTGTTGGCGCCGACCGCCTAAAAGTAGGCTGGATTACGGCCAGAGTTACCTTGCTGGCGGTTAGGCCCCTCAGGTGCTTCAGGTGCCTCAACCTGGGCCACGTCGCCAGCAAGTGTGGGTCGGAGGTGGACCGCAGCGGTCTCTGCTACCGCTGCGGAAAACCGGGCCACCGGGCGCGTGAGTGCCGGGCCGAGCCCAACTGCGCCACCTGCGCAGCAGCGGGCAAACCGGCTGGGCACCCTCTTGGTGGTGCAGGCTGTGTGGGCAAAGCCCAGAACAAAACCAAAAATAAGGGCGGTGGGCCTACCCAAGGCCCAAAAGCAGCGGAGGGGCCAATGGAGACCGCCACATAAAAGCCCGGACTCGCCTTTCTGCAGGCGAACATTAACCACTCTGCCAGGGCCCAGGATCTTTTCACCCAGACCCTGGCAGAGTGGGGAATCAAAGTGGCCGTAGTCGCCGAGCCCTACTTTGTCCCCACCCGAGATGACTGGGTCGGTGGCCGCGATGGCTTGGTGGCCATCGCTGCCCCGGCTGCCTCTGGCGCCCCGCCCATCGGCCACGTGTCGAGGGGTAGGGACTACGTACTGGCAGCCTTGGGTGGCATCACAGTGATTGGGGTGTACTTCTCACCCAACCGGGCCCTCGCCGACTTTGAGGAAATGCTCGGGGAGGTGGGCGCCCTGGTTGGGCAGGTCGCCCCTAGCCCCGTGCTAGTTGCTGGGGATTTCAACGCCAAATCAACGGCGTGGGGATCCCCGGCGACGGATGCGCGGGGTGAGTGTCTGGAGGAGTGGGCGGTCTCCATGGGCTTGGCCGTCCTCAACACCGGGTCGGAGGACACGTGCGTGCGGCAACAGGGTGGGTCTATAGTCGATATCACGTTGGCATCGCCCGCCCTGGCGCGCCGTGTCCAGAATTGGAGGGTGGTGGTGGGCGTGGAGACACTGTCGGACCACCGTTACATCCGATTCGATGTCTCCGCGCTCCCCACCGGCGGCCAGGACGGGAACCTTACTGTTGTTGGGGGCGGCCCGCGCTGGGTGCTGAGGCGGCTCGATAGGGAGGTCGCCAGAGAGGCCGCTGTAGTCGAGGACTGGGTGTCCGGGCCCGACATTGGCCAGGACGTGAACGAGGAGGCAGGGCGCCTTGCGGCCTCGCTGGGCCGCATATGCGGCGCGGCGATGCCCAGGGCGAGACCCCTCCCTCCTCGGCATCGGGTGTATTGGTGGAGCGATGAGCTCCGCCGCATGCGCATCGATTGTGGTAGGGCACGCCGCCAATACACTCGGTGCAGGCGGAGGCGAGTCCGGGACGCGAATGAGGAGAATGCCTCCTACGCCGCCTACAGGGCTTTGCGCGAAACGTTCCAGTTGGCAATCGCGCGGGCCAAGGAGGCGGCGTGGGAGGAATGGTTGCGGACCCTCGATGGCGACCCTTGGGGTAGGCCGTACAAAGCCGTCAGAAAAAAGCTGCGGCCCTGGGCTCCCCCCGTCATACGCGGGAGATTCGTCGCTGGCGAGAGGAGTGGCGTGACACTCTCCTGCGGAGGTGGGCGGCGCGCCTAGAAGAAGATCGGGTTGAGAGCCGAGAGGTGGTGACCGCCGTTCGGCCCATTCTCCGCGAGTGGCTCGAGCGGCGGCACGGGGCTCTCTCCTTCCACCTGACACAGATGATCACCGGGCACGGTTGCTTTGGCAGATACCTGTACCGGGTGGCAAGAAGAGAGCCCACGGACGTGTGCCACCATTGCGTGGCGGGAGTCGCGGACACGGCGCAACACACGCGCGAGGAGTGCCCTGCTTGGGCGGTCCCTCGCGCCGCCCTGTCCGCGACCGTCGGGTACGACCTGTCGCTGCCGGCCCTCCTCAGGAAGATGGTCGACAGCGACGAGTCTTGGCGAGCGGTAGCGACGTTCAGCGTCGAGGTGATGTCACGGAAGGAGGCGGCGGAAAGGGATCGGGAAAACGACGTTGACTCGGCTCCGATGCGTTGCCGTAGACGCGGAAGACGGCGTCTGGCCTTTGCGGCCCGAATGATGCCGTAACGCCGGGGACCGTGGGCGGTGGATCGGGGGATCCACCGTCCACCCAAAGGTCCCACGCACTGAGACGCCTCAGTGCTAGGAGAGGAAGAGAAAGATAGAGGTGGAATTGGGCTGGGTTGGGTCTCAACTAACAACAAGGGACTCTGCCCCGCCTAATAGAGAAGAGCTCCGTTGCGGAGCAACGCCAGCGGGGCACGCGGTTGCAAGCCTCGTGGGTCCCGCAGCCCCGTGGGCGAGTGAAGGAACACTCCAGGTTTTTAGTGGGTGCGAACCCCACATAACGCAGTGGTCCCTCCCAGGCCACTGCGTATTCGTCAGGAATTTTCCTGGGAGAACAAAAAAAAAAAAAAAAAAAAGGTTAGGTTAGGTTAGGTTTTTTTTTTTTTTTTTTTTTTTTTTTTTTTTAAATTCTTATTCCTCTAACTCACGTCAGAGTCTATTTTAGCTAATGGCACTCTTTCATTCCAGTTCTATCAAGTATTCCTCTCGCACTTTTATTCCGCATACTTTGTCTTTCTTTCATTCTATCTCTTTCAAACTTTACCGGTGGGATGCTGGTCTATTCTTTATCTATTCTATTTATTTTATTCTTTTTATTAGGGATTCAGGTGTACAACATACGCAATTTCTGTTTATTTAACAACTTCAATATACATTGTTTTTCTTTTATATCTAATTTACATGCTTTATTATTTACTGTCTTAATTCTATATTTATATCTAATTTTAATTCTAATTACATTTAGTTTTTATTTATTTTATTTTTATTTTTGGGTTTCGGTTTTCAATTTTCCAATGCCCAGTAAACATTTTACACTATTTACTTACTTTTCTAATTTTACATTTTAGGATCTTATCTTATATCTTATAAACTACGCTTATTTCTAATTTTTAATTAATATTGTGCCTCTATGGTTTTGTTGTATGATGTACATTATATTCAACAATATATGGTCATCATACTTTTTATTGCTTATTTCTCTTTACGACCTTCTCCATTATTTGTAAGCAAAAGTTTACAAACAAATTTCTGTTTTTACCTAACATTATACTTTTTACGCTATCTGCTGTAAGTTTCTCTTCCAATAAATTTTCAATTTTAAGTCTTTCGTATTCGAAAACTGGGCATTCCCATATGACGTGGGGAACAGACTCTTTCATTTCGGGGTCGCAAGTACAGGAGGGGTTCTCCTTACACCGGAAACGGCATAAGTATTCCGAAAGTCCCCCGTGGCCCGTGAACAGTTGCGTACTTAGGCACAATATACATTGTTTTTCTTTTATATCTAATTTACATGCTTTATTATTTACTGTCTTAATTCTATATTTATATCTAATTTTAATTCTAATTACATTTAGTTTTTATTTATTTTATTTTTATTTTTGGGTTTCGGTTTTCAATTTTCCAATGCCCAGTAAACATTTTACACTATTTACTTACTTTTCTAATTTTACATTTTAGGATCTTATCTTATATCTTATAAACTACGCTTATTTCTAATTTTTAATTAATATTGTGCCTCTATGGTTTTGTTGTATGATGTACATTATATTCAACAATATATGGTCATCATACTTTTTATTGCTTATTTCTCTTTACGACCTTCTCCATTATTTGTAAGCAAAAGTTTACAAACAAATTTCTGTTTTTACCTAACATTATACTTTTTACGCTATCTGCTGTAAGTTTCTCTTCCAATAAATTTTCAATTTTAAGTCTTTCGTATTCGAAAACTGGGCATTCCCATATGACGTGGGGAACAGACTCTTTCATTTCGGGGTCGCAAGTACAGGAGGGGCTCTCCTTACACCGGAAACGGCATAAGTATTCCGA
Organism: Orthosia gothica; assembly: GCA_949775005.1. Taxonomy (NCBI): domain Eukaryota; kingdom Metazoa; phylum Arthropoda; class Insecta; order Lepidoptera; family Noctuidae; genus Orthosia; species Orthosia gothica. Next base: position 20,675 of record CATKRY010000174.1, read on the forward strand.
AAGTCCCCCGTGGCCCGTGAACAGTTGCGTACTTAGGCACGTCGGCTCAAATTTACGTATGACACCATAGGCGGTAGTCACATCCGGAAAAAAGATTTTTGTTATCCCAGCGACCTCTCCGGATTTGTACCTCGCATCCCATTCGCGAATCGACTCCAACCGAAGCTGTCGCTTCGCGAATGAGACGGGGAAGAAGTCGTAATCGGGTTTCCTCTTATTTGACGCAGCGGCGGCTTCCTTGGCGAGTTGGTCTGCCCTTTCGTTACCCTCCAATCCTGCGTGTGCCTTTATCCAGTACAAGGTCACAGCTTTGTTCTGTCGAGAAAGGTTAGTAATGTTCTCGCGAGTTTCTACAGCAAGAGGATGGAGGGAGCCGAGGTTGGTGATTGTTTGTAGTGCCGCCATAGAGTCACTGTATATCCCGAATGTGGATGCCTTTTGCTTCCTTATTTGCCTCGTGGCTTCGCATACAGCTAGCAGCTCCGCCTGATACACTGTGCAGTATGACGGCAAGCAAATCTTGACGGTCTTGATCTCCGCTTCGCCCTCCCATACAGAGAGTGCCGCGCCGACCCTTCCCCCGATCTTGCTGCCGTCCGTAAATATTTTGACTGCACAGCTGCTGTTTGCGTCCACGTCATTCCGGTCTTTAAGGCATGTCAACTCGATATCTGCGAGTGCCGCGGGGTGTGGTGCGTTGATTGCCGGCATTTGACGCTCGACCTCCCTATCCCCCAGCCCAGGCAGGTTTGCCCCCCTCTTGATCCTGTATAGCGAGGCTACCTCGCGTACACGAAGATCGAGTGGGAGCACCCCAGCGAGAACCAGCGCTGAGTTCAGGGAGACCGTGCGATAAGCCTTACACATTTTTTGTGCGAAACCTCTTTGCACCGTTCTAAGCTGTTTTTGCACTCCCAGCTTTTCGACAGCCGGTGCCCATATACTCGCCGCGTACAATATGATGGGCTCGATGGTCGCCGTATATATTGTACGAATTACCTCCGGATGTAGGCCCCAGCTAGCTTTAGCCGCTCTTGCAAGCAGTTTGTACACGTTGATGGCCTTCTTGCACACGTTGCCCACGTGCGCATTGAAAGTGAGTTTTTCATCCAACGTCACACCCAGCATTTTAATTTGTTTAGACATTCCAATGTCGATCCCCCCCCATGCACAGGTGCGGTGTGTCGAATTTAAGCTTGCGCGTAATTACCATTGCATTGGTCTTATGAGGCGCGAATTTGAGCTTATTTTCGACACCCCACACCCGAACAAGTTCGAGAGCGGCATTGGCTTGTCTCTGCACTTGTTGCGCCGTTTGACCGTCGAACACCATGACGACGTCGTCGGCGAAGGCCTGCACGTAGTGACCCTCAGCTTCAAGAATGTTCAGCAACGAATCCAACAGAACATTCCATAATATGGGCCCACCTATAGACCCTTGAACGCATCCTTTGTTGGTTGCTTTGGTGAATGTTGCCCCGTTGTACCTTACCGTGACTTTTCTTTGGTCAAGGTAGCTGTCTATAACCTTCCTTATGTTTAAGGGGCAGTTCCTTTTTGCCAGCTGGACTCTAATCGCTGGCCACCAGGCGCTGTCGAAGGCGCCCTCTATATCCAATGACACGACGGTTATAATTTTCTTCTCGTCAAGTTTCATATTTATATGTTGCATTAGCTTATAGAGGGCGTCTTCGCAGCTCTTTTGGGGCATGAATCCAAACTGATTCGGGTTTAGTTTCGGTAGCAGGTGGATTGGGGCCTTCGCCTCCGACTCGGCTGACTCCCCCTTTCTCTTGTCAGCCGCCAGCGGCGGCCGCAACGCCGGCTCTGGTAGGAGGCGACACCCGAGCCCTTCGAGTCGTGCATTCAGCATATTGCTGAACTGCACGACGCTGGCCCGAGATATCTCCTCCATGAGTTGCCGTATCTGGTCGAAGTCGGGTGCTGCCGCCGTTGCTGCCGCCGCTGGCCGGCTGTTTGCCTCAGCCAGCTGTGCTGTTAGCCGCCGGTTTTCGGCCTCCAGTTTGGCTATTTCCTCCGACACTGTTCGGGCCCTTATGCCCACCGCGGCCTCCTTGATGATCTAAAAGTGGTACGGGTCGACCGAAGAAAATTTATAAAATGGTTGAAATAGCACCTCAAAGAGATGCGTTACCACATCATCCGTGTGATAATGAAAGCGTATCGTCGGATCCGGATGAATTTACGGACTGTAATGATTTTGCAGGTGCGATAGAGATTACATTGAAACAAGCTCTTTCTAGTAGTGAGAAGTATTGATGGGAACAGGCTATTTTATCTAAAGTTTGACTTCAGATAAATTAGCCAACTACTACTACTATACTACTACTAAAATAGTTTACTGAAAAATGGAACTTGGGATATCGTTAAAAAACCAGCAAATCGTGAAGTTGATGGATGCCGCTATGTTTTAACAACAAAATTAAACCCTCATAAAACTGAAAAGAAGAAAGCAAGATTAGTAGCGCAAGGATTTAGTCAGAGGTATGGTATTGAATATCATAGTACATTTGCTCCTGTGGCAAGACTTGAATTGGTGAGGCTGCTAGTTGCTCTTGCGGCAGAGATGGATATGGAAATCCATCAATTAAAAAAAATGAATCCATTAATTAATTAATGTAATTGGTATCTGTACCGTTTTAATTAACTATAAATAAATAAATTAATACAGCGTATTTGAATGGACTATTGGAAGAAGAAATTTACATGAAAGTTCCACAATTACTGAAAGTCTGCCTTTTTAACCCCCGCCAGAAAAAGAGGGGTGTTATAAAATTCACGTGTGTTGCTGTGTATCTGTGTGCCTGCCTGTGGCATTATTGCGCCTAAACGGATGAACCGATTTCGATTTAGTTTTTGTTTGAAAGGTAATTTTGTCGAGAGTGTTTTAGCTATGTTTGAATAAAATCGGTTCTGTTTGAATCGTGGTGTTTTCGCAAGATAAATGTTGTTACGGGTTCATCATGCATGAATAAAACTAGGCAATTTGATCAACCTTAACATATATTTATATCCTTACAAGAACTAAATTAAGGGGTACCCAACCTTACAATCTAACTAGACTTAACCTAAACCTAATCTAATTTGGACGCCAGGAGAGTTATGATTTCTGGTGAACTCTGCCAACACCTTTGCCTGCTAGCTGCTACTCAGGGTCTTTGTTCTTGCGAACAAATTCGCTCAATCAATATCCAACTTAAAGGGCGTTGCGTGAGGCTATAACAATGATAACAAAATACTGTAAAGTACCTAATTAAGATGATAAATACATATAAGAGTTGCTACCCATTAAAACTAAAACTTACCCCTATTTGGATGACACTTATGTATGCACATTCACTGTGACTTAACTATTTATATATTTCTACTATGTCGGTAGATAATGGCTCACAACGACGTTATGGCTTATGAACAACAGGTCCGTCTTCTACCAGAGAAATGTCGCAAGTGTCCTAACCCACCTAAGAATAATATAATAATATAATATTTTCGAAATCGAGAAAACACAAAAAGAACTCGCGCGACCCAGAATCGAACTCAAGACTCCTCGGTTGATACAACGGTGCTTACCATTCTGCTACGGAGCTACTTGTAGGAACCGACGAAAACAAAGACCAAATGATTTACGCAAGCCTGCCAATTACCGAACTTGAATCAAATGAACATGACATATACCACCACCTTAACCAAAAAAAAAATATTTTTTTTTTTTTTTTTTATATTTGCTTCATGTCTTTAATATGCCACATTCCAATTGGTTTACCAAAAACGTTATTTAAACGAAAAACAGAATCTGATAGCTTTGCAGTCACTATAGCCTTTTCAAATTTTGGTGCCAACTTGGCCATAAATTTATTTTTAGCTTTCGAAAGGTACTTGGTTCTTTTCCAGATAACATCGCCCACTTGAAAGGATCCAGCATTGCGTTTGTTGTTATAAAATTTGCTGCTTTTCATGTGAGATCTTTTCATATTATCACTCACTATCCTAAACACATTATTTCTTACAATTTGTTTTTCGATGAAAGGTTTTGTATTAACTAGCAAATTGTTAATATCTGGAATCAAGTCCCATCCGGTATCGGAGCTGGAAGTAGAAGTTTCTCTCCCTAGAAATAAGTATGAAGGCGTATATCCGGTAGTTTCGTGTACTGCAGTTCTGATGGCGTGCGCAATTTCTTTAAGGTTGACGTCCCACTCATTATGCTTCTTTGATTTAACGTAAGATGATATCATAGTACCTATAACCCTATTAACCCGTTCTGTAGGGTTACCTTGTGGATGATAATTTGGCGTAAACCAAATTTTATAATTATATTTTAGCGCTAGATCTTGAAATATGTTTGAGACAAACTGCTTGCCATTGTCGCATATAATAGCTTTTGGGGCTCCAAAAAGCAAAATCTGATTTTCCAATATTTCACATATTTTCTCTGTTTTGCCCGTTCTAAGAGGAAATATTAGAGTAAATTTGCTGAACCAACAGGTAATGACCAAAAGCATAGTATGACAGAGTTTGCTTTTCGGAAAAGGACCCATCAAGTCCAGCGATATAACCTGCCAAGGTCCTGTAACCTCCCTATGTTGGCCCATGTGGCCTAAAGGTAACTGTTGCGAGACTTTAAATTTTGCACATGTCTCACAAGACTTTATGTACTGCTTGATATCGCGAATGATATGAGGCCAGTAATAGAATTGTTTCACTCTGAAAAGCGTTTTTCGGATGCCAAAATGTCCCGCTTTAGCCTCATCGTGACATTCTTTTATGACTTTACTTCGCAGGTCGGTTGGTATAAAAAGTTTCCATATAGACTCGCAATTAGGATACTGTCTAAGTTTCACTTTTTTAAACAAAAGGCCATCTCTGACATTCCAACTTACATCACGTTCCTCACCACTTAAAATTTTGTTTACTTTTGATTTATACCAATCGTCTTTATCATTTTCATCTATATTGACTGAATTAATTTCTGTACATAACTCGATAGATCTGGAAAGCGCATCAGGCACTGTATTACTTTTGCCCGGTCTGTGAACGATCTCAAAATTAAACTGCTGAAGCTTCATAGCCCACCTAGCCAGCCGCCCGTGAGGATCTTTCATTTTATGTAACCATTGAAGTGCACTGTGATCCGTTATCACAGTAAATTTTGTCCCATCTATGTACGGTCTGAATTTTTCAATTGCATGCACTACACTTAATAATTCTCTTTCTGATGTTGAGTATCGCTTTTCCCTGTCCGTGAGTTTCCTACTTAGGAACGCTATAGCTTGCTCATTTCCTTCAACCTTTTGGCAAAGTACCGCCCCAATTCCCTTACTGGATGCGTCACATTGGACTATAAAAGGCTTACTATAATCAGGACAAGACATCACAGGTGTCGTTGTGAGAAGTGTTTTAAGCTCTGTAAAAGATCTTTCAGCTTCATCATCCCATAACAACTTTATGTTTTTCTTTGCTTTGGTGAGATTATGCAAAGGTGCTGCTACCATAGAAAAATCCTTTACAAAACGTCTATACCAACTAGCCAGACCAATAAATCTCTTTAGCTCTGTAATATTTCTAGGTCTAGGGAAATTCAAAATAGCAGACACTTTATCGGGATCAGTGCGAAGTCCATCTTTGTCTACGATGTACCCCAAAAATTTCAAGCTGGGCCTTGCAAATTTGCATTTTTCAACATTAATGGTCAAATTAGCGTTTTTTAAAATATGCATGACTTTCTCTAATGTCTCCATATGCTCTGCAAAGTTTGGCGAACAAATAACAATGTCATCCAGGTATGCCCAAACCTTCCCCTCCAACACATGCAATAAAATATCCATTAGTCTTTGTTGTGTTTGAGAAGCGTTCACTAGACCGAAGGGCATAACTTTAAAGTGAAACAATCCCCGGCCTGGTACGGCAAAAGCAGTTTTTTCCTTACTCGAGTCGCTCAATGCAATTTGCCAAAACGCTGATTTTAAGTCAATTGTACTTAGAAATTTGCCATTTTTTAGATTGTCCAATATATTTGATACCCTAGGTAACGGATATGTATCTCTCTTAGTGACTTTATTGATTTGTCTACTGTCCAAACACAATCTATTCTCACCATTTGGTTTTTTTACAATCAGAACTGGAGAACACCAAGGACTATGTGACGGTTCAACCACGTCTTTTTCTAACATTTCGTCCAACTCACGTTCTATTTCTCTTCTAATTACCGGAGAAAAATTGTACTGCTTTTGATGTACCGGCTTACAACTACCTGTGTCAATTTCATGTTTTATAATATTTGTTCGGCCTAACCCTGATCCAATATTTTGTTTCATAGAATTTATCATATTAGTTAAAGATTCCTGCTGATCTTCACTTAGATCTTCCCTTGAAAGCACACTAGGTTCTTGTGACGATAAAGCATGAACCATTTGACAGTAATCAGAAGTGTCCCCTGTAAAATCTATGAAAATGCCAAATTTTGCAAAGAAATCTTTGCCTAATAATACTTTTTGTGACAAGGTTGGCATAACCATCATCTTTACTACATTAAAATGACCGTTGAATTTGACAGGAACGTCTATTATTTCTGTAATATTATGACGATTACCATCGGCGGTAACGACCTGAATGTCCTTAGAGCGGTATGCTTTCAAACCTAAACCTTTTAAAGTTTGAGCTAAATCACTGTTAATGACAGTGCGATTAGCCCCCGAATCTAAGAGACCTACATACGAAATGCCTAAAATATCTATTAGTACATAGTCCCTGTTATCATTATCTTTTTCCAGTACTACTGGGTTCAATTCACCGCGAGACATAAAATCTTTCACCGTCCTAAGCCATTCCTGCCACTCCTTACCATTTCTATCTAGGGGAAAGTTTATTTGGCAGGTTTCATACTTTCCCCTACAGCGTTTCCCTTACACACACAATCTTTAGAGGTCACTCCAAAACGACCACATTTGTAACAAAACAAACGCTGTTTAGGTACACTACATGACCTAAATAAGTGTCCCACCTCACGACAATTCCAACATCTACCAGCTACCGCTTTTTGAGCGTTAGATGTGACGTTGTCAATTTCAATTTTAGCCGAAACCTCGTTAATGATTTTGTTGGGATTATTTTTATATGCTAAATCAGGTTCTAAGTTTATTCTTTGAACCTTTGGTTCTTCAAACCTATCACAATTTATCTTAGTCCTTTCAACTATCCTCAAAACATCCACTATATCCGAAACAGAAAAAAAAACATCGCGGCAAATGGCTCTTTGGTAATATGGCTGTATGTTACGTAAGATAATTGAGATTTTCTCCTGTTCTGTGATCGGTGATGGTAAGCGATTAAACATGTTTTGAAGAATTGACATATCAATTGTTATTGACTCATCCTTTCCCTGTGTCCTTGCCTTAATTTCAGCTAATAAATCATCTTGATAAAATGACGATTGAAACGTTCTCTTTAACAAAATCACTAACTCTTTCCAGTTTGTAGCATACACTTTGTTAGCTCTGAACCATATCAACGCGTCACCCTTAAAGAAATCTATCGCATAACGCCACAAGTCTTCATCAGTGGCATTCCTAGCTTCCTTTATTTCATTAACACGCTCAATGAATGCATTAACACTGACATTGTTGTCAGCTGAAAAATAAACGTTCCATTGACTAATAGGTACCAGTTTTCGTTTCGGAAGATCTATATCCACGGTAGAAGTTCTTAGTAACTTCGGTTTATTTTCTTCCGGATCATGATAACTATTGTTGGATGAACAATCATTTTGTAATTTTCGGATAATATTGTCGCCTATATCTCCTAAAGTTTCCTGTAACACTTGCTTAATTTCCGAAGTGATTTCGTCCTTTTGATCTTCAATATCATCTTTCGATTCAAGTTTGTTCAATAAGGTGAGGCAACGCGTAGAGAGTTCGGTCTTTACTTTATCGTCGGCCTCCAAATCAGTTTGAATAAGCACCAATCTATTTTTCACATGATACAAGCGCGATACTAGTCGTTTAAATAAATGCCTATCAGGTTTCCCCGTAATTTCGTCTATGTATGCGGCTAAAGTTGTTAGTTTTGATTTGCAATTATCCAATTCCGCCACTGGCGCTGCTAAAACGTGTCGAGGAGCCTTGATCTCATAATGTACTGTAGCAGACTGTTCAGAAATAAGCAATTCTTTTAAAAGTTTCTTCAACAAATCGACATTCCCATTTATAGAAACACCCCTTGACTGAAGTTCATACTCTAATTCCTCTTTCAATAAATAATATGGATCCATAATGGCTTCTTAAATAAATTAAAACTATGAATGTGAGCTATTATCAATCAACTTACAATAATAATAAAAGCTACTTGCCTACTTGAAGAATACTAGGACTTACAATATAGATTTTTTAAATAATCAACGTTTATAGGTAATTAAAACCAACTATTAATATTTAAAAAAAGAAAAAGACGGTGGCCGAATACTAGTATGTAACAGAATGTACCATTCTTAGTACAATTCTTCAATCTAAATTACTGCAAAAATATTTTATAAAAAAATAAAGAAAAAGACGGTGAAAGAATATTAGTGTGTAACAGAATAATGAACCCGTTTTTTTTTTAACGTTGGGCGCTATTTGTTACGGGTTCATCATGCATGAATAAAACTAGGCAATTTGATCAACCTTAACATATATTTATATCCTTACAAGAACTAAATTAAGGGGTACCCAACCTTACAATCTAACTAGACTTAACCTAAACCTAATCTAATTTGGACGCCAGGAGAGTTATGATTTCTGGTGAACTCTGCCAACACCTTTGCCTGCTAGCTGCTACTCAGGGTCTTTGTTCTTGCGAACAAATTCGCTCAATCAATATCCAACTTAAAGGGCGTTGCGTGAGGCTATAACAATGATAACAAAATACTGTAAAGTACCTAATTAAGATGATAAATACATATAAGAGTTGCTACCCATTAAAACTAAAACTTACCCCTATTTGGATGACACTTATGTATGCACATTCACTGTGACTTAACTATTTATATATTTCTACTATGTCGGTAGATAATGGCTCACAACGACGTTATGGCTTATGAACAACAGGTCCGTCTTCTACCAGAGAAATGTCGCAAGTGTCCTAACCCACCTAAGAATAATATAATAATATAATATTTTCGAAATCGAGAAAACACAAAAAGAACTCGCGCGACCCAGAATCGAACTCAAGACTCCTCGGTTGATACAACGGTGCTTACCATTCTGCTACGGAGCTACTTGTAGGAACCGACGAAAACAAAGACCAAATGATTTACGCAAGCCTGCCAATTACCGAACTTGAATCAAATGAACATGACAATGTGTCAGAGGTTTTTAAATTTAGAAATTTTACTTGTGAACATTTCAGGAAATGAGAGTGAATGTTAGGTGCAAAGCTGAACAGATGTTGAAGGATCTTGAGGCTGGAGGAGATGTATGCCGATTAAAAAAGGCGTTATATGGATTGAAGCAAGCTGGAAGGCAATGTAATATAATGCTGGATCAAAAACTTATTACAAGTGAAATTTCGAAATTTAATAAACCCCCGGCACATTTATCTTGCGACAAGTAAAATTTCAAAATTTAAAGAACCCCCGACACATTTGTATCGGCGGAGGAACGTCGCGCGGGGGTTCTGTCCCTCCGCGCGAAGAAGACGGCCCCTGGACCGGATGGCGTCCCCGCACGGGTGGTGGCCATCGCGGCGACTCTCATGGAGGATAGGTTTCGGGACCTCTTCAGCGCGTGTCTGACGGCTGGGAGGTTCCCGAAACTGTGGAAGGAGGGGCAGTTGTGACTCCTCCGGAAGGAGGGACGCCCGCTGGACTCCCCCTCGGCATACCGGCCCATCGTTCTGCTCGATGAGGTCGGTAAATTGTTCGAGGGGATCATCGCCACCCGGCTAAATAGCCAGTTGCGGGAGGTGGGACCTGACCTGTCGGACGCCCAATTCGGTTTTCGCCGAGGGCGTTCGACGGTCGACGCGTTGGCCCTACTCAGGGGCCACGTGCAGGAGGCGGTCGAGTCGGGGGACGGAGTGTTGGCGGTGTCGTTCGACATCGCCAACGCCTTCAACTCCGTGCCCCACTCGACCATATTGGAGGCACTACGAGGTACCACGGAGTGCCTCCATATCTGCGGGCGATCCTGGCCAGCTACCTGGAGGACACATAGGTCCTCCTGGTGGACAAGACGGCCAGGATCAGGCGCTACGGCGCGGAGTGCGGTGTTCAACAGGGGTCGGTGCTAGGGCCCCCCTTGTGGAACATCGCATTCGACTGGCTCCTGCGGGGCACCCTCCTCCAGGGCACGAGTGTCATCTGCTACGCGGATGACACTCTCCTCGTTGCCCGGGGGAGGGACTTTGGGGAGGCGCCCTGTTTGGCCTCGGCTGGCGGATCCTTGGTGGCAGGTAGGATCCGCCAGCTTGGATTGAGGGTAGCGCTGAACAAGACCGCGGCCGTGTTCTTTCACGGGCCTCGGCAGCGCTGCCCTCCGAACGCCCACATCGTCGTGGAGGGCGTCCGGATAGGGGTCGGGGCCCAGATGAAGTATCTGGGCCTCGTGCTAGACAGCAGGTGGCGCTTCGGCCCGCACTTCAGCGGGCTGTCGACGCGCCTGCTGAAAGCCGCGGACGCCCTCTCATGGCTCCTCCCAAACTTGGGAGGGCCGAAGGATCGATGCCGGCGCCTCTATGCCGGCATCCTGCGGAATATGACCCTCTATGGGGCGCCCATCTGGGCGGACTCCCTCAACAGGAGGGAGAACGCGACCGCCATCCGCAGGCCCCAAAGGGCCATTGCACTGCGGGTGGCGAGAGCCTACCGTTTAGTGGGCTTTTCGGCGGCGTGCGCTCTGGCGGGCACCCCTCCCTGGGAGTTGGAGGCATGGGTTCTCGCCAGAGTGTACGATTGGACGGCGCGGCGGAAGGCGCTCGGGAGCGCCCCGCCACGGAAGAGCGGGAGGCAGTGCGGCGGGAGGCGAGGGACGCTATCGTCCTCCATTGGACGGAGGACCTCGCCATCGCCGCCTTTGGACGCCGGACGCTGGACGCGCTCGGTCCAGTCTTGCAAGGCTGGCTCGAGCGGCCACATGGTTTCCTCTCGTTCCGTTTGGTGCAGGTGTTGTCAGGACATGGTTGTTTCGGAACGCACCTGCACCGGATCCGGAGGGAGGAAACCCCGGCGTGCCACGACTGCGGCGCGGCAGAGGACACGGCGCAGCACACCCTCGAGGTGTGCCCAGCCTGGGCTGAACTGCGCCGTGCCCTGAAAGATGTGATCGGGCAGGACCTCTCACTTTCCAGTGTGGTCAGCTCCATGCTGGGGAGTGAGGAGGCCTGGGCGGCGGTTGCCTCCTTTTGCGAGGTCGTGATTTCGCAAAAGGAGGCGGCGGAGCGTGCGCGGGAGGACGATCCTCTCGCGCCGCCGCTCCGCAGACGAAGAAGGGGTGGGAGAAGGCGGTTATAAGACCGTCTCCTCCCACCTCCCGGTGGTGACTAGTGGGACAGGTGACCTGTCGTCTGCATTGCACTAGTCACCACCCTCGACGGGCGGGAATGGCCGAGCACGTGGTCATTCCCGGGCCCCTCCACTAAGGGAGGGGCGTGAAGGCCCCGCTGTAAAGGCGGGCGGTCGTCGGCGGAGGACTGGACGTAAAGGCTGTGCCAATTTCCCAGTCCTCCTCCAAACAGACGATGCGGGAGTGCCGCTGGGTTATTTTAGTGGGTATACCGGAACTTTCCGGGGAGTCCCACATAGCCCGTCCCCATTCCCCCAATGGGCGGGTATGCGTAATGCATTTTTTCCCAGCGTGATCGAAAAAAAAAAAAAAAAAAAGTTTAGGTTGGGGAGGGGGACCCCCCACAGCGCATACTTCCTCGTAGTGTCCCCTGGAAACGGCCCAGTTTGACCACCGTAACGGAGTGGCAGACTGGGTACGGCTAAAGTGCGCTGTGCTCTCGAAGCGAATACTATCTATTGCCTTGTTGCTATCGAACTGCGGAGACTATGTCGAAGCCAATGCGGGATGCCCTCAGGCATTTCGTCAGCAAAAAAGGCCCTTCTCAGGGCCAACCAAAAGGCGCTTCTCAGGGCCAACCAAAAGGCCCTTCTCAGGGCCAACCCAAAGGCCCTTCTCAGGGCCAACCAAAAGGCCCTTCTCAGGGCCACCCCGACGCTACGGTGTCAGAGGCTAGCCGCGCGACGTCTGCGGCTAGCTTCTATGAAATGGCGGACGAGTTGTTGTCAATGGAGGTTGACACACAATCGTTGAAGAGGAGGGCCTTCCTGAAGGGAGGGTCCGTTGGCTCCTCGAACTCGGTTTCGGGTTCGGAGAAGGAGCGCAAAAAGAAGGACAAGGCCAAAAAGCCGAAAGCGGGCACCCACGACGTGGGACTAGCTGACGCCCAACGACAGTTGGATTTGGCTCGGCGGGAGCAGCTCCAGCTAGAGCTGGAAGAGCAGGTCGCTGCAAAGGAGCAGCAAGCGCGCATCGCCCGGGCCAAGGCCGGATACGGCGCGTCCCGCGTCGTCTACACTGAGAATTCGTTGTTGGAGCTGGAGCGGATGGCTCAGGAGGATGTTGAGGGGATTGTGGAGGTCACCTCCAAGTCCTCACACTTGAAGGGGACCTCGTGGCCTACCT
>CATKRY010000175.1:0-19341 GCA_949775005.1 Orthosia gothica
GTTTTCCCACGGATTCCATAATCTCCCCTCGCTTTACATGCATGACTGCACATTTGTCCACACCAAATTGCATCCTGATGGCGTCACTAAAGGTTTCTGTAACCTTCAGTAGCTTCATCAGTTGCAAGTTGTCTGAGGCAAAGAGCTTCAGATCATCCATGTAAAGGAGGTGAGATATGACCTGACCTCCTCTTCTCAACCGATAGTCCAGGCCTGAACCCTCCAGCAATCTACTAAGAGGGTTCGGGCTAAACAAAACCACAGTGGACTCGGACTATCGCCCTGAAATATTCCACGCTCGATCCTTATAGGTTCGCTGTCCTCTTGAATCTGTTGACATCCTGGATAGCGAAGAACCGTCCTCAATTGCCCCATACACGACATCAGGAAGGTGCGCAGAGTTGCATCAATCTATATATCAATTTTATAAAGAGGAAAGATTTTTTTGTTTGTTTGTTTGTTTGTACCGAATAGGCTCCAAAACTAATAGACCGATTTTAAAAATTCCTTCACCTATGGAAAGCTACATTACTCTCGAATAACATAGGCTATAATTTATTTCATCATCATCATCATCATCATTTCAGCCGAAAGACGTCCACTGCTGGACATAGGCCTCCCCCAGGCGTCGCCACATTGACCGATCCCGTGCGTCTCGCATCCAGCGCCTTCCCGCAACCTTAACCAGGTCATCGGTCCACCTAGTGGGAGGCCTTCCAACGTATCGTCTTCCAGTTCGCGGTCGCCACTCCAGAACTTTTCGGCCCCATCGGCCATCCGTTCTGCGAGCAATGTGCCCTGCCCACTGCCACTTAAGTTTGGCAATTCTTCGGGCTATGTCGGTAACTTTGGTTCTCCTGCGGATATCATCATTTCTGACGTGATCACGCAAGGAAATTCCGAGCATAGCCCTCTCCATTGCCCTTTGGGTGACTTTAAGCTTTCTGATAAGGCCCATTGTGAGCGACCACGTCTCGGTCCCATAGGTGATCACTGGCAACACACACTGGTCATAGACTTTTGTCTTGAGACTCTGCGGTAAATTGGACGAGAAGATACCACGCAACTTCCCGAACGCCGCCCAGCCGAGTCGGATTCGACGGTTGACCTCTTTCTCGAAGTTGGACCTACCCAACTGGACCGTTTGTCCCAGGTAAACATAATCGTCTACAACTTCAAGTGTAGAGTCTCCGATCTTGATAGGAGTGGGTGTTACATGGGCGTTCACCATGACCTTGGTTTTGTCCATGTTCATTTTAAGACCCACTCTTTCGGAAGCTCTACTAAGGTCATCGAGCATTTTACTGAGGCTCTCCATGGTCTCAGCCATGATCACTATGTCGTCGGCAAACCGAAGGTGAGTGATGTACTCGCCATTAACGTTGATGCCAAGCCCCTTCCAGTCCAGAACCTTGAAGACGTCCTCCAGCGCAGCAGTGAACAGTTTCGGAGAAATTACGTCTCCCTGTCTTACGCCGCGCTGGAGAAGGATAGGTTTCGAGGTCTGATCCTGAAGACGGACTGACATGGTGGCGTTTTTGTACAGACACTTCAACACCTCAATGTACCGGTAGTCGATCTGGCACCGTTGGAGAGACTGTAGTACAGCCCAAGTCTCGATCGAATCGAAGGCTTTCTCGTAGTCCACAAACGCTAAACAGAGAGGCAAGTTATACTCTTCGGTCTTCTGTATAACCTGCCGCAGCGTATGTATGTGGTCTACGGTGCTAAAGCCTTTTCGGAATCCGGCTTGTTCGGGAGGCTGGAAATCGTCAAACCTGCGCGCGAGACGATTCGTGATGACTCTTGAAAACAACTTGTAAACATGGCTAAGAAGCGAGATGGGCCTATAGTTCTTCAGCCGGGCATTGTCGCCCTTCTTGAAGAAGAGTACCACCACGCCCCTGCACCATGCCTGTGGCGTTTTGCCCTCGAGTATGACGGAATCAAAAAGCTTCAAAAGGGCCTTGAGGACCGGTTTTCCACCCGCCTTCAGGAGTTCAGCCGTGATTCCGTCATCACCCGGCGCCTTGTTGTTTTTAAGCTGTTTCAGAGCCATCCTAATCTCGTACAGGCTGACGTCCGGGATATCTTCGGTATAGTGTCGGGTCAATCTAGCTCTTGGGTCGTTTGCTAGATTCGCAACGGGTTTACTGGTTGACGTGTACAACTGCCCGTAGAAACTCTCGATCTCCCTCAGAAGCTCCGGTTTGGCGGATACAATCCTGCCATCATCGGTCTTCAGTTTCGTGAGCTGGCTCTGCCCAATAGACAGATCCCTTGAAAACACCTTGGAGCCTTTATTTCGCTCAATCGCGTCTTTAATACGCTCGGTATTAAAGCGGCGGAGGTCTCTTTTCAAGGATTTAGAGATCTGTCTATTGATCTGCCGGTATTTGCACGCCTCATCTGAAGACTGCAGGATCATCTCACGCCTCTCCTTCATAAGCTTGAGGGTATGATCAGAGAGCTTTTTGTTTCTATCTGTACGACGGGTCTTGAAAAACTTAGACCCGACCGTATGGACAGCTTCCACGAACCCGTCGCTGTATTCGTCCACGGAGCTCCCCAGGCACTCAAAACGATTCTGGAGTTCGAGCTGAAAGCTCTCGGGGTTTTGGACCTGGACCTGTGCTGGACGGAGCGTGGACTTCATCAGTCGAGACCTTTCAAGCTTAATATTAATGTTCAATGTGCCTCTTACCATGCGGTGATCGCTCCCGGTTTTTACCGAATTGATCACAGAGACATCATTGAACATTTGCTTCTTGGTTGACATGATGAAGTCGATCTCATTTTTTGTTGCACCATCGGGGCTCTGCCAGGTCCACTTCCTGTGTTCACGCTTTTTGAAGAAGGAGTTCATCATATAGAGGCCCTCCTTCTCCATAAAACTGGCCAGTAGGTGACCCCGGTGGTTCCGTCGTCCAACTCCAAATTGCCCCACTTGCAGCTCATCCTCGTCTCGTTTGCCCAGTTTCGCGTTGAAGTCCCCCATGACAACGGTGAAGTGAGTTTTGAAACCATGCATGGCTCTGGAGATATCCTCATACATGGTCTCTACCTCGTCGTCGGGGTGTGCCGAGGTTGGGGCGTAGACCTGTATGACCTTCAGCGAATATCTAGAGGATATTCTGAGTATAAGGTACGCCACCCTGGTCGACACACTCTCGATCTTCACCACGTTGTTCACAAGGGACCTGTGGACGATAAACCCGACACCACCTTGGGACTGCCGGTCACCCTCTCGGAAATAGAGCAGGTTACCGGATTTGAGGATTATCGAGTCCTCCCCCTCTCTTCGGACTTCAGATAACCCTATAATGCTCCATCGCAACCTGCTCAATTCCTCTTCGAGCTCGGTGATCTTCTCGTCGGTCCGAAGTGTGCGCGTGTTGTACGTTGCCAGGTCCAGTCGTCGGTGATTGTTGGGGTAGCCGGATCTCGTCCGGAGATTCTTAGCACCCCTTGCCATGCCGTAACCTCGACCGCTACCGTAGTCGAGGGTAGGCGGGCTGCCGGGCACTAGGGGCCATTTTTTATTTGTGCTATTCATAGGGGGGGTTTTGCCATAATCGCCACGCTTGGCAGGCGGATTGGCGATCGCAGTATGGTTGTTATAGGAGCACAGAGAACGCTGCTGCCCATTCTCTGGTTTGTCCCTTAGTCGCCTTTTACGACACCCACGGGAAGACATGGGATGGTAAAATTCTTAACGTCTGGCACCATACGGAACATAATTTATTTCCAAAAAAAAATTGAAATCCTTCTGAAAATTGCAATAATGTAACCCAAAGTAGCAATATTTTACCTATAAAATTCATTATTTGGCGTGCGCTGAAAAAATTATTGATGAAACATAAAAATTATGTACTATATGATTGAAGTACTCATTATTTACTATAAAAAAGACTTCAATAGAATATATCTCACTATCATAGTTAAGTCACAATAGCAACTTTTGTGTTCTAAAATTTAATTAGATCGCCGCCGCACCGGTAGAAACAAAAGTTGGTTACATTCGTATTGTAGTATTAATTCGTATTCAAATAAATAGTTTAACAAATTGGTAGGAAAGTAGGTGGGGTAGGTGGATGGGTAGGTAGGTAGGGTAGATAGGTAGGTAATAGCACTAGGTAGGTAGAAAGCCAGTTGATGGGAGCGAAGCCGCGGGGGTCAGCCATAATAATTATATAAAAGACGAAAATGGCTGACTTACTGACTGATCGATCAACGCACAGTCAAAACCACTAAGCCTAGAAGCATGAAATTTAGCAACAAGGTTCCTCATATGACGTAAATGAGCATTAAGAAAGGATTTTTGGGAATTCTACCGCTTAGGGGGTAAAAAGGGGTTTGAAAGATTTAATGAAAAATCTAATTCCAAAATTCTTAAAACTTGGCAATAATAGTACTTTAAGTAAATGATAAAGGTTGCTATTATTAGTTTTTCGAAGTTACCCCCAAATTATGATTTAGGCGGTGTGAAGTTTGTATGGAAAACCCTCCCACAATACTAATTTCCATTCCCAGTCCTTCTCTGTTCATGCAGTACGACTGTGGAAATCACTTTCGCCTAAAATCCGTGACTCTAAAAAGGTCTCGTTATTCAAAAAACAGGTCAAAGAACATTACCTGTCCACCATCTTATAATTTTGTTTATTATATGAATGTATCTTTATCTTCTATATAATATATAGTTAAGATATATATGTAATTTATATATGATGAGTTAAGGTATAATAGTCTATTTTAAGTTTCCTTATTTTTGTTTTCTACACACTGTGTCTTTGTCTATCATCCAACTTTCCTTTTGCAGGTCTGCTGGAAAAAAAACTAACGAACGAAACGAAACGAACTCCTTTCAATCCCTTCAGTCAGCCAACCATAAAACATATATTCTAAAAATTCCTCATTTGCAGATTCCAAGCTTTGATGGTAGTAAACTCTCCGAATGGTCTAACTTCAAGACACTGTTTGATGGCGTTATTGACTCCAACACTCACCTGACCGAGCTGCAAAAATTCCAATACCTGAAGTCTCTATTAGGAGGAGAAGCAGCTGGCCTAATCAACGGTATCACAATCAACGAAGAAAACTACGAACGTGCCTTAGCTATATTAATTAAAAGGTATGAAAATAAGATAGTTACAGTAAACCATCACATCAATAATGTAATGTCAGAATTGATAATATCTAAAAATAACTTGAAAGAATTCTTATCGACGCTACAACAAAGTCTAGATTCATTAAAATCACTAAAAGTGTCTGTTGATAGTTGGGATCTATTATTAATTTACATTATTGTGCAAAGGTTAGATCAGAGTCTCAGGTCTGCCTGGGAACTCAACCGCAAATGCGATACTTTGCCAACACTTACTGAATTAATCGAATTTTTGAATCATCGTGCTAGAGCATTTGAATTGATGTATGATAAAACACAAAATGTATCAAAACCCTCTACTGTGGTGAACAACAAAAGGTCAAACTTCACTCGTGTATCCACCCATGTAGGCACTGTTACTTCTAGCTGTATTTTATGTAACATGTCTCATGACTTATACAAGTGCCCCTCTTTCTTAGAAATGACACCAATCAAGCGCAATGAGTATGTAAAATCAAAGAAACTTTGCTATAATTGTCTTAAACCTTACAAGTATCAGCACACATGTTCTAAAAATAATTGTCAAGTTTGTCATAAAAAACATCATAGTACAATCCATGTTGACAACTATGCCTTGGCCTCGGTATCTGACACAACTACAGGTAACTCAGAGAAACAGCGCGACACAAGTGTGAGTAACAATAATGTTCAACAAGATGGTAATATGCAAGCCTCAGTTATGCATTTGCACACAAATAAGTGTCAAGTATATTTATCTACTGCTATAATTAAAGTGCAACAAAACAATGGTGATTGGACAACATGTCGAGCCCTGTTAGACAGTGGCAGTCAGGTATGTTTAATTACAAGGAACTTAGCGAACAACCTTCAACTTCCTCTCACTAATCAAACTAATTACATTATACATGGTGTAGGTACCACTCCTACTCACTCTTCTCAATCGACAACAGTCAATATTGCAACTTGTAACAGCAATTATTCATCAGCAATAACTTGTGTAGTAACAGACCAAATTTCTACAAAGCTTCCACAAAATTACATTCCACTTGATCATTTCAAAGTACCAAAGGGCTATAACTTAGCAGATTCTTTATTCAATATGCCTAAAAGCATAGACTTACTTATTGGTGGTCAATTATTCTACTCTCTTCTTCTACAAGGCAGAATAAAGTTAGGCAGTAACCGACCCACACTCATAAACACAGTATTTGGCTGGGTAGTTACTGGAGACATGGAATTAAAAATGCAATCATCATTTAATGATACAGTCCACACATCGAATCACACACTAAATATGCAAAGTGCTTGCAGTCAAACAGACTCAACCTTTCATAAACAAACAGTTTTATCAGCACATATCAGTTGTGATCAATCATGTGATCAGTTATTAAAACGCTTTTGGGAACAAGAAGAAGTCAAACCTTCCCCAATTAGCACACCAGAACATATCCATTGTGAAGAACTTTACAAAAGCACAACAACCAGAGATTCATCAGGTCGCTTTACAGTAAATCTTCCAATTATACAAGATCAGTTAGATCAGCTAGGTGACTCCTAGATGGAATATAAATAAAATGGAAGCGTAATTAACTTGAAAAGAGTTTATTTGTATTACACACAATCGTTCGGTTACAAGCAAAGATCCGCCATGACGGATTTCTACTAGAGAGAGAGAGAGATATACAATATACTATCTATCCTACTCTTATTACATTGTAATGTCTTTACTTTATTATAACACCCCCCGTCAATGTAATAACATTAATTAATAAAATTTTGTGACAATTGAAAAGATATATGTATTAATCATCCCTTTATACATTTATCCTACACATCAAAAGGAAATAAGAAAGCCATTGAACCAAGAATAATCTACATATTCATACCACATAGCTTCACAAACTTTAAAAGTGTATTACCATTGAGGGACTTCGTTAACATATCAGCAATTTGATCTCTTGTTGTCACATATTGTATACATATCTTTTTATTTTCAATCAGTTCCCTTATATAATGATATTTGATATCAATGTGCTTTAATCGTTTAACACTATTTGTGTTGGCAATCGTTATGGCAGCTTGATTATCGCAATGCATGATAGCAGGACATACATTACTTACATTGAAATCACATAACACATTAGCAATCCAGCATGCCTCACTTCCAGCCATGCTCATTGCCACGTATTCAGATTCTGCTGATGATAGACTCACAGTACTTTGCTTCTTAGAGCACCAAGATATCAGGCAATTTGAATACATGAAGCAGTAACCAGTAGTGGACTTCCTGTCTCGAAGGTCCCCTCCCCAGTCAGCATCACAAAATCCAACCAAATTGCTATCATCACATTTATAAACTAATCTATAATTCAATGTGTGTTTAATGTATCGCAAAACCCTTTTTAAGTTGATTAATAACATGTTACTAGCGCAATCTTGATATCTACTTAATATTGATACGGCAACACAAATATCAGGTCTTGTGCCTGATGCTGCATACATCAAACACCCAACGATCTCTCTACAGATGTTCTCAATATTGCCTTTGCATTTATCATTTTCAAGCTCTTTACAATTAAAATTCTGATCCATGGGAGTTGAAATAGGTTTACAATCATACATATGGAATCTTTTTAACACATTTTCTAGGTAATTCTTTTGACATAATTCTGTAACATTTGTTTTTAAATTCTGCTTTACATTTATCCCCAAAAATTCTGAAATTAGGCCTAAGTCTTTCATTTCAAATTCTTTGTTTAGCATTGACTTTAAATTTGATATATGTTCTTCATTACTACCAAACATCAACATGTCATCGACGTATAAGAGAACATATATTTGTTCTGAATCGTTACATTTAGAGTACAAACATGGGTCACATTTAGATCGTTTAAAACCTTCCCTGATCATAATAGAGTTAAATTTTTCGTTCCAATATTTAGGAGACTTCTTTAACCCATATAATGATTTATTTAGCTTTACAATATTTTTATCATTGTCATAAGCGCCATCTGGCAAGCTTATGTATACATTCTCTTCAATCTCCCCATACAAAAAGGCTCCGGTTACATCCATTTGGTAAACATATAACTTTAACTTAGTTGCTATAGCCAAAAATAGTCTGAATGTACTCAACTTTGCAACAGGTGCATATACATCATTTAGATTTAATATATCATTTTGTTCAAACCCTCTGGCCACCAAACGTGCCTTGTACTGAATATTACTATTATTTAGTTTAATTTTAAATACCCATTTACTACTTATAACTTTTTCATTATCAGGCATGTCACAAATACTCCAAGTATTATTATCTTTAAGAGTTTTTAGCTCCCTTTGAATAGCTTCCTGCCATTTACATGCATCCGGACTATTCATAGCTTCACGATAAGTTTTTGGCTCACAGTTATCTAACATTACATTATTACAATTATAGAAAACAGTCTGCTTCCTAATACGTTTGTTTTTAGGATCTACATCACGTCTCACAACCTCACCACACTCATCACTATCACTAGGTTCATATACACTACCCTCAGAATCACTCTGCATGGTGCGCTGAGAGTCATCACTACCCATGGTCGGTGATTGGGAACTGGACATACCTGCAGCACTGGTATCTTCTACTTGAGCGCCTACCTCAACTGTAGCTGGAACCTCCACACTATCCTCTATATAATTGATTGTCTCACATTGTTGTATTGGCTTGACTGGACTGTTGTTCACAAACACAATGTCTCGTTTGGTCTCAACTTCACTTTTCTGTGGAAAATATACTCTATAACCTTTTGTTGTTTCTCCATACCCAACCATAATGCCCTTTTCACCTTTGGCATCCCACTTATGTCTTTTTTCTTTGGGTATGTGGACATAAACAGTAGTACCAAATATTTTGAGGTTATTTATATCATAACTTTTGCTTGACCACAGTTCATATGGAGATTTCCCTTCTATTGAGCTTTTACCAGTTCTATTAATCACATAGGCAGCTATATTAACACTTTCAGCCCACAAGCTGATAGGTAAATCTTTAGCATACAGCATTGTTCTAGCCGCTTCCACTAAAATCCTATTCTCCCGCTCAGCTACTCCATTCTGTTCAGGAGTAAAAGTTACTGATGTTTGATGTATAATCCCCTTGTTCTGGAACACTTCTCTGACCTCTTTGTTTATAAACTCGGTTCCATTGTCACTTCGAAATATCTTTATTTTATTTCCTGTTTCATTTTCAGCCTGCGATATGAAGTTCTTTATACATGATTTAATTTCGTCTTTTGTTTTCACAAAGAACACTCGCCTGTACTTTGAGTATTCATCTTTAAATACCACGAAATATCTGGAGCCTCCAATCGATGGCTTCTCCATAGGTCCACAGGTATCGGCGTGAATAATTTCGCATACTCTTGACGTCACATTGTTACTTACAGGATACGGCAATCGGTGAATTTTCCCTTTTAGACAACTTTCACATGTTTGAACATTGGCATTTTTAATATTAATATTATTTTTCTTCAGAACATCTTTCACATAAACAATGTTTTGGTGCGCCAATTTTTCATGCCACTCACTCAAATCACAACACACGTCAGCAAGGTTCGCTGTATATGCATTAAAGTAGCGAAAATCCAAATAATACATGCTTCCACGTCGCTCAGCAATAGCCATCACCTTGTTTTTAACCGACTTTCCAAAAAAGAGGAGGTTCTCAATTCGACTGTATTTTTTTTTTTTTTTATGTTTGTTACCTCAGAACTTTTCACTGGGTGAACCGATTTCGATGATTCTTTTTTTATTTGAAAGCTGGTGCTTGTCATGTGGTCCCATTTAAATTTTATGAAGATCTGATGAAGAACTTTGGAGATATACATCAGAACTCTTCAATAAATGACGGCAAATCACTCGGGATAGCTGCAATCGCATGTCTGTTTATTGTTTTTACCATTACATAACATCACACTAGTACGCTCTAAAGCAGTACGCAGGTGTGAACAGTTAACCCTGGTATACTCTCATTCCACCGGTTTTGTTTAAGATTCATGTTATTGTGATAATCAATTCTGGCTTCACTTTGGGCATTATAGGTACCTAACCTATAGAACTATAGAACTGGTCCATTATGTAACACAACTAAAAAGTGAAAAATAAAAAAAACTTTTTACAAAAAAATACCACCGACTTCCAAATAAAAACACTACAAAGTAAAAAATAAATTCAATTTCGGAAGTCGGTGTCAAAAAACGAAGAAACGAAAACAGGAACACCGACTTCCGAAATTGAATTTATTTTTTACTTTGTAGTGTTTTTATTTGGAAGTCGGTGGTATTTTTTTGTAAAAAGTTTTTTGTTTATAAAATTTACATTTATTCTCTTCCGTAACGATAACATAACCTCTGCTTGTCGCACAGTTGACAGAGAACAAATTTGTTTTCAACTCAGGAACATGAAGTACGTTGTCAATGGTAGTGTCAATCCATTCACTCCCATTCCAAACTTGCAGCGCCACCTGGCCGCAACCCTTGACATTAATTTTCGTTCCGTTCCCTACTATTACCGATTTATTTTTTACAGTCAAGTATGAATTGAATAGTTTGTAATCACAACACATATGCTCGCTTGCACCCGAATCGACTAACCACTGAGATTTTTGTAACTGTTCATCAAGAACACTGTTGACTATAAAAGCATTACTTTCTTTTTCTTTGCCCTTTTTAAAACGGCACTGGCTCTTTATATGACCCGGTTTATTACAAAAATAACACTTAATATCTGAACGATTGTCTTTAGAGTTACCAAAATTATTGTTATTATTGTATCGACACTCGCTTTGATAATGTCCAAGTCGGTGACACTTATAACACTTTACACTTTTTTTATCTACTTTCTTTGCCACAAACGCCGTAGACGGCGTTGGCCCGCCTTTTTCTTTAATTCTTTCTTCCTCTATCAATAATCTGGCTACCAGGTTATCATAGGTCTGCTTGTCATCAGGAGCAGACTCCCATGCCGAGATGAAATGCTTGTAATCTTCTGGTAGGGACATGAGAACCTTAGTGATAACAAATTTATCAGACATGTTCTCTCCCAGCTGTTTTAACTGATTCTGCATCTCATGTACTTTTGATAAAAACACAGACATCTCTTTTCCTTCTTCGAACTTAAATTGAAAAAAGCGTTGTTGCACAATGTGAATGCTTGTTTCAGATTTTTGTTCATACACGCTTAATAATTTCCTCCACATAGCCGCCGCCGTATCGCACGAGATGATATGCAACATGACTTCTTCCGTCATCCTCGTAACTATCAGCGTTTGAGCTCGCGCATCCTGGGTTTCCCAAGTACTACGCTGAGTATCATCTTCAGGTTTTACTGTTGTCCCGTCCACGATTTTGTACAGACCTTGACCTCGCAGCAACACGGATGTTTGGAACTTCCAAACATTCCAATTCCTGGAACCCTCCAGCTTCATGACGTTCTGTTGTCCACTTCCACCCTGTGTCGAATCCATTTCACAACCTTCCTGTAGACTCTCCTGCCTTGCCCAATGATAGTAGACAAGTATTTTCCTTCCCGGTGTTCTAACCACAAAAATGGCGTCAACCCACGCCGCCGGTATTTCTGACTATTTTCGCTACAGTATGTATTTGCAATCCTTTAGCCACACTTTTATTAATCCAAGCTAGTTAGTGACCTGGGCCCATAACCAGATGGAATATAAATAAAATGGAAGCGTAATTAACTTGAAAAGAGTTTATTTGTATTACACACAATCGTTCGGTTACAAGCAAAGATCCGCCATGACAGATTTCTACTAGAGAGAGAGAGATATACAATATACTATCTATCCTACTCTTATTACATTGTAATGTCTTTACTTTATTATAACACTCCTACAGTATCGCACAAAAGTGTTTCATATCCTTAGAAAAGAGATTTCTCAGCAACCCCATGCTTCATAAACAATATTCAGAATTTATAAATGAATATTTAGAACTAGGACATGCATCTTATGCACCCACTCCTTGTCCATCAGACATACAAAAGGAACCCAAGCGTTTCTTTCTACCTCATCATGCAGTCATTAAACCTCAAAGTATCTCAACCAAGCTACGTGTTGTGTTCAATGGAAGTAGTCAATCATCTACAGCAGTCTCACTTAATCAGGTTTTATATGAAGGTGGAAATATTTATTCAGATATTGTTGAAATTATCATAAGACTTCGAACTTTCAAGTTTGCACTTTCCTGTGACATTGTTAAAATGTTTAGAAATATAAATGTAGCCGATGAACACTGCAATCTACAATGCATTTTGTGGAGAGAAACTCCTGATGATGAACTTAGAGTCATTCGATTAAACACAGTTACTTATGGAACTAGATGTGCCCCTTATCTAGCATTTAGGACACTACTTGAACTTGCAAAACAAGATGGAGATCTCTATCCCCTTGCAGCTAAATGCATTCAGTACCAAACATTCATGGATGATGTTCATTGCGGTTCTAACACTCTTCCAGAAGCTATAGAACTATGCAAACAATTAATTAACTTATTTAAAAGAGGAGGATTTCAATTACATAAGTGGTCAGCTAACCATCCTCAAATTCTACAAAATGTCATTAAAAGTAAAGACAAATGTTCACCTAACAGCCTAATCATTGGTGATGAAACAAGCACACTTGGTCTGAAGTATGATCCAGCAACTGATATATTCAAAGCCAATATTCCATCTCAACAACATACATTACACTTTACTAAAAGAATTGTGCTTTCAATCATTGCAAAGATTTATGACCCACTAGGATACCTTGCCCCAGTTACAATCAGTGCAAAGCTTTTCATGCAACAGCTATGGAAAGAATCCAGTACTTTGACTTGGGATACACCATTACCAGAACCCCTACTTTTAGAGTGGATACCATTCTATAACAATCTACAATTATTAAACAATATAACCATACCAAGATATTGTTTCTCAGACATACCTACCAAAGTTTATTTAGTAGGCTACAGTGATGCATCTTTAGTTGCTTATGGCTGTTGTATTTACATTGTAGCAGAATATCATAATCAGAAACCTACCTCTAACTTGATAATTAGCAAAAGCAGAGTTGCCCCTGTTCGCACCATAAGTCTTCCAAAATTGGAACTAAGTGGATGTACATTACTTTCAAAACTTATGCATAAGATTATATCTGCTCTCAAAATAGAAGTTAAAATACATTCTGTGCATTACTATACAGATTCCACTATAGTTTTAAACTGGCTAAAATTACCTTATAAGAAATGGGAGGTTTATGTTGCAAACAGAATCTCACAAATACTTCAAACTTCTGATTCTGATTCTTGGAAACATACTAGAACCTATGACAATGCAGCTGATTTACTTACACATGGTATACATCCTAAAGATTTAAAAAATCTATCACTATGGTGGCACGGTCCAACATATCTATTATCAAAACCGAATGAATGGCCCTGCAGTAATGTTACATCAGAAATCCAAGTAGCACCCTGTCATACAGAGGTAACTTCATATGCAACAAGTGTAATCTCAGAATCCTATAATGATGAAGATATAGAATATTTCATGAACCTATTTGAAAGATTTTCAAGTTTTCAAAAATTACAAAACACTATTGCCCAGTCTTACAGATTTTGTCACAATATTAAAAACCATTCCAAGAAAACAGGTCCCCTCACACCTGATGAGTTAAAATTTAGTCATAACTTCATAATTAAAATTGTTCAAGCATCACATTTCAAAAAAGAAATAATTGAACTTAAATTAGGAAAAGGCAATTACACATATTCATCTAGCCCTCTCAAAAGATTATCTCCCTTCCTAGACAGTGAAGATATTTTAAGAGTAGGTGGCAGAATAAAACATGCAAATATTCAATACAATCAGAAATTTCCAGTTATACTACCAAGCATTAGTCATATCACATCACTTATCATTCAAAAATTTCACATACAACTGTTTCATTCAGGTGTTCAAAACACACTTTCAAACTTGAGGTTAAACTATTGGCCTATACATGCTAGAGTCCAAGTTAAGAAGGTTGTCTACAAGTGTGTAGTTTGTGCTAGATATCGTGGTCAAACTTGTAGTCAGAAAATGGCTAACTTACCTTATAATAGAGTAAACTTAGAACGTCCCTTTTTGAACATTGGGGTTGACTATTGTGGTCCCATATACATAAAATCTAGTAACCTTCGAAATGCTAAATATACAAAGAGTTACATCCTCATTCTGGTTTGTCTCTCATCAAAATGTAACACATTGAACTTTCAAATGGTCTAACGACAGACTCATACCTCGCTTGTTTAAAACGTTTCTGTGCCCGTAGAGGTGTATGTGATAGCATTTTGTCAGACAATGCTTCGTATTTTCATTGTGCTGATCATGAGTTACATGAGCTTTATCGCCTGTTTAAGAATGAGACGTCTTACAGTCAAATTATTGATTATACAAACAGCCTGAACATAAAATGGAAATTTACCACCCCACTTGCAAGCCACATGGGTGGAATATATGAGTCGAGTATTAAACAAACAAAGAATTTGCTCAAAAGGAAACTAGGCAATTGTCGAATGACTTATGACCAATTGTATACTGTTTTGTGCCAAATTGAAGCAATTTTAAATTCTAGACCTTTATATGCAATGTCAGATGATATAGATGACCTAAATTACCTTAGCCCTGGTCATTTTCTAATAGGTTCAACTATGTTAGACATTCCTGAACCAAGCCTAATTCATATTTCAGAGAATAAACTTAATATTTGGCAAAGAATAACTTCTATTAAACAACAATTTTGGCAAGAATTTTATAAGTCCTATTTGTCTGAACTTCAAAGTCGACAAAAATGGTTAAAGGAGTCTCCTAACTTAGAAATAGGAAACTTAGTCTTAATTAAGGATGAAAACACTCCGCCTTTGCATTGGCCTCTGGCGAGAGTTGTTCAAATATGTAAATCAAAAGACGACCAACTAACCCGGTCTGTCTCGGTGAAAACTGCAAAGGGAACCTATATGCGCCCTATTCACAAATTAGTTTTATTACCACTTCAGTAATTCTGTTTAACAATTTTACTCACCTTTATTGTAATTTACCTAAAGCTAACTCAAATATTTATGTAGCTTAGTAATTACTCTACCTACCTATGTAATTTAGCTAATTATAAAAAATAAGTACTTACGAACCTAGAAATAAGTAAATTTAGTATTAGCATAGCATAATATCTGCATATTTTCATACGTTTGCAATTTTATAATTTGTTTATATTCAAATAACCTAAATATGTACTAAAAACTACATGACACTGACAGTTGAATTTGGTCATTTCACATGACAAGAATCTGACAACTGACAGTGACATTTAGATAAGAATTTAACTTTATTCATCGATCCGAACTGACGAAAGTGATCATCAATTTTCCTTTACCTTTTTTATTTGTTTATTCAGACTTCGTCAGCGCGGGGGTGTATGTTACCGATTAATCATAGACACTTTACTAGTTTTAAAAATATAATTTTGTAATAGCAACACTGTGTAAAAAACTTACTTCTCTCTAAAAATAAAAGTCAAGATCACAGCTATATCGTGTTAAATCATTTAAAAAACAAAACCTTTACCACATTCGTATTGTAGTATTAATTCGTATTCAAATAAATAGTTTAACAAATTGGTAGGAAAGTAGGTGGGGTAGGTGGATGGGTAGGTAGGTAGGGTAGATAGGTAGGTAATAGCACTAGGTAGGTAGAAAGCCAGTTGATGGGAGCGAAGCCGCGGGGGTCAGCCATAATATATAAAAGACGAAAATGGCTGACTTACTGACTGATCGATCAACGCACAGTCAAAACCACTAAGCCTAGAAGCATGAAATTTAGCAACAAGGTTCCTCATATGACGTAAATGAGCATTAAGAAAGGATTTTTGGGAATTCTACCGCTTAGGGGGTAAAAAGGGGTTTGAAAGATTGAATGAAAAATCTAATTCCAAAATTCTTAAACCTTGGCAATAATAGTACTTTAAGTAAATGATAAAGGTTGCTATTATTAGTTTTTCGAAGTTACCCCCAAATTATGATTTAGGCGGTGTGAAGTTTTTATGGAAAATCTGATTTCTTGGGTCAGTTAATTTGAAATTTGGCACAAATACTAACCTTAATGAATATTGAAGGTTGTTATTATTATTTTTATAAACTCTCCCCAAAAGATGATTAAGGCGATGTTAAAGTGTTTTTGAAGAAACCTTCGTGGGTTAATAAACTTGAAATAGACTTAAATACCAACCTAAATAAACAATAAAGTTTATCATTATTAGTCCTGAAAGTACCTTTGCAAACGTGGCATATGGGGTGCCCCAGGGCAGTGTCCTTGGTCCCACTCTGTTTCTTCTTTACGTTGATGGTCTCTGCTCACTCAAGTTGGACAATGCGCAAATATACGCATACGCTGATGACACAGCTATTATTTTCCATGGCAAATCTTGGAAGGAAGCCTATAGTGCCGCAGAGGCTGGAATGAAGAAAGTTTCCAGATGGTTGCAGCACAACCTGCTCACATTAAATGTCAAAAAAGCTAAGGTTGTTAACTTTTCAGTGAGTAAAAAGACAGATGCCCCTGATAAACTTGCACTTAAATTTCACCAATGCAATTGTGATGCGCACCTGGCCGCAACCCTTGACATTAATTTTCGTTCCGTTCCCTACTATTACCGATTTATTTTTTACAGTCAAGTATGAATTGAATAGTTTGTAATCACAACACATATGCTCGCTTGCACCCGAATCGACTAACCACTGAGATTTTTGTAACTGTTCATCAAGAACACTGTTGACTATAAAAGCATTACTTTCTTTTTCTTTGCCCTTTTTAAAACGGCACTGGCTCTTTATATGACCCGGTTTATTACAAAAATAACACTTAATATCTGAACGATTGTCTTTAGAGTTACCAAAATTATTGTTATTATTGTATCGACACTCGCTTTGATAATGTCCAAGTCGGTGACACTTATAACACTTTACACTTTTTTTATCTACTTTCTTTGCCACAAACGCCGTAGACGGCGTTGGCCCGCCTTTTTCTTTAATTCTTTCTTCCTCTATCAATAATCTGGCTACCAGGTTATCATAGGTCTGCTTGTCATCAGGAGCAGACTCCCATGCCGAGATGAAATGCTTGTAATCTTCTGGTAGGGACATGAGAACCTTAGTGATAACAAATTTATCAGACATGTTCTCTCCCAGCTGTTTTAACTGATTCTGCATCTCATGTACTTTGATAAAAACACAGACATCTCTTTTCCTTCTTCGAACTTAAATTGAAAAAAGCGTTGTTGCACAATGTGAATGCTTGTTTCAGATTTTTGTTCATACACGCTTAATAATTTCCTCCACATAGCCGCCGCCGTATCGCACGAGATGATATGCAACATGACTTCTTCCGTCATCCTCGTAACTATCAGCGTTTGAGCTCGCGCATCCTGGGTTTCCCAAGTACTACGCTGAGTATCATCTTCAGGTTTTACTGTTGTCCCGTCCACGATTTTGTACAGACCTTGACCTCGCAGCAACACGGATGTTTGGAACTTCCAAACATTCCAATTCCTGGAACCTCCAGCTTCATGACGTTCTGTTGTCCACTTCCACCCTGTGTCGAATCCATTTCACAACCTTCCTGTAGACTCTCCTGCCTTGCCCAATGATAGTAGACAAGTATTTTCCTTCCCGGTGTTCTAACCACAAAAATGGCGTCAACCCACGCCGCCGGTATTTCTGACTATTTTCGCTACAGTATGTATTTGCAATCCTTTAGCCACACTTTTATTAATCCAAGCTAGTTAGTGACCTGGGCCCATAACCAGATGGAATATAAATAAAATGGAAGCGTAATTAACTTGAAAAGAGTTTATTTGTATTACACACAATCGTTCGGTTACAAGCAAAGATCCGCCATGACAGATTTCTACTAGAGAGAGAGAGAGATATACAATATACTATCTATCCTACTCTTATTACATTGTAATGTCTTTACTTTATTATAACACTCCTACAGTATCGCACAAAAGTGTTTCATATCCTTAGAAAAGAGATTTCTCAGCAACCCCATGCTTCATAAACAATATTCAGAATTTATAAATGAATATTTAGAACTAGGACATGCATCTTATGCACCCACTCCTTGTCCATCAGACATACAAAAGGAACCCAAGCGTTTCTTTCTACCTCATCATGCAGTCATTAAACCTCAAAGTATCTCAACCAAGCTACGTGTTGTGTTCAATGGAAGTAGTCAATCATCTACAGCAGTCTCACTTAATCAGGTTTTATATGAAGGTGGAAATATTTATTCAGATATTGTTGAAATTATCATAAGACTTCGAACTTTCAAGTTTGCACTTTCCTGTGACATTGTTAAAATGTTTAGAAATATAAATGTAGCCGATGAACACTGCAATCTACAATGCATTTTGTGGAGAGAAACTCCTGATGATGAACTTAGAGTCATTCGATTAAACACAGTTACTTATGGAACTAGATGTGCCCCTTATCTAGCATTTAGGACACTACTTGAACTTGCAAAACAAGATGGAGATCTCTATCCCCTTGCAGCTAAATGCATTCAGTACCAAACATTCATGGATGATGTTCATTGCGGTTCTAACACTCTTCCAGAAGCTATAGAACTATGCAAACAATTAATTAACTTATTTAAAAGAGGAGGATTTCAATTACATAAGTGGTCAGCTAACCATCCTCAAATTCTACAAAATGTCATTAAAAGTAAAGACAAATGTTCACCTAACAGCCTAATCATTGGTGATGAAACAAGCACACTTGGTCTGAAGTATGATCCAGCAACTGATATATTCAAAGCCAATATTCCATCTCAACAACATACATTACACTTTACTAAAAGAATTGTGCTTTCAATCATTGCAAAGATTTATGACCCACTAGGATACCTTGCCCCAGTTACAATCAGTGCAAAGCTTTTCATGCAACAGCTATGGAAAGAATCCAGTACTTTGACTTGGGATACACCATTACCAGAACCCCTACTTTTAGAGTGGATACCATTCTATAACAATCTACAATTATTAAACAATATAACCATACCAAGATATTGTTTCTCAGACATACCTACCAAAGTTTATTTAGTAGGCTACAGTGATGCATCTTTAGTTGCTTATGGCTGTTGTATTA